>JAKTWX010000077.1:24814-45259 GCA_030582275.1 Waltiozyma pijperi
AGGAATCTTTGATAAATATTTAAACATGTTAAACACCGGCTCTTACCGTCATGGTGGCGGTGGTGGTTCTTTATCAGGTAAAGGGCGTACCAATGCTAATAAGACATTAACACAAATCAACGGTCGTGATGTCTATATCCCATATGACAAGAAATCAAGAAGATCTTCCTCTGTTGATTCCACTAACAGTGAAGTTGATTTGAAAGAGTTGAAAGAAATGGCTTTCGGTAAGAATGGTGGTGCTGGTGGTGCTGTTGAAACCGATGAGGCTATCAAGATCACTTCTTCTCCTAACAATAGAGTCAACTTTTAAGATTTATTATTGGTGATTCCATTTCATGGTGATACGATGGTAAACTTCAAAGGCTTGACACTGCTATGGCTAACTGGTTTGGACATACACTGATACACTGATCGGCCAAGTGGCTGTCAGTACGGTTGACAATTTGAACGTTCCCATATGGTGCAGCAATTCATGCAGCTCCGATTCAACAGGTTACAAACCGGTGTATCTGTTCTGGAAATTATTTCTTTCTCTTCTCTCCTCTTCTTTTATTTCATTTCCAATTATATATTACCGTTTCAAGAAAAACATACAAAAAAACGTCATGCCAGCTAACTCTTTACTTCTTCTTTTATACGTTTCTTATTATACATGAGCTGTATTTGATTTTGAATCGCGAGTGATCAGCTCGATAGAGCTGTAGCTGCTACTAGAAGGTACATAATCCGATGTAATTCTTATCTATGAATTTGTCATTTATTTTCACTAATACACAAGTATTTTTTCTTTCTTTGTGTCTGTCTCACCAATCATCATCATCTTCTTCTTCATCACTATCTTGTTGTCCCATTCTACCAGCACGATTTTTCAAAGCAGCAGCTAACCCACCTGCTAGATTTGAATCTTGTTGATTCTTAGCTTGTAAAGCAGCAGCTAACCCATTAGCCAAAGAACCGGAACCAGAATCATTCACTGATTGTTGAACAGATTGTTGAACAGGAGCAGAAATAGGAGCAGGAGCAGGAGAAGGAACCGATTCTTCCTTGACTTCAGCGATATAATTTCCTGGAACCCAACCTTCTTTTGAACCATCTAATCTTTTACCTAACCACCAACCAGTACCAGTTTCATCTTTCTTAACGATATAAATGATCTCACCTTGCGTTAATGGTAATTCTGATGGTGAGCCGGTACCAACAAAGGCATAATTGGCTTTATATTTAGGTAATTGTGGTTGAGATGGTGGTGGAGGCGGTGGTGCTACTGCTGCAGCGGCTGCTGCTGTTGGTCTTTGTGTGGCTTGAGCAGCTGGTTGTGGTCTTTGTGGAACAGAGACTGGTGTTTGTTTCACTTGTGGTTGTTCCCTTTTGACTGGTCTTGGAGGAGGTGCTTTTCTTTGTGCTGATGCTGATGCTACTGTTGGTGCTGATGCTGCTTGGTTGTTGTAAGCAGCTGAGGCTCCTGCAACGGCTTGATTGATCTCTGGGTGTCTTTGGATCTGTTGTGGCTGATAAGCTGCTTGTTGGTGCTGTTGCTGGTGTTGGACTTGAGGAGCTGGTGGTGGCACTTTTTTAACCACTGGCTGTTGAACCTGTCTCACTGGCGCTTGTTGCTGTCTGGTAGTAACAGCACTCTTCTTATAAGAAAGATCCAAGTTCCCCGATGATTTCCCCTTAGGTTTGGCCTTGGATCTCGAATTGGATGGTAACCCTCTTCTAACTTGGATCGTCCCGGACTTGTAAATATCAGAATAAACAGGAGCAGAATCCAAAATAGCAGACTTGACACGGTGGTATTTGCCCGGTTTCTTTTGATATTCGATTTCAGATTGGATCTTCACGGTGATTTGACGGTTCAACTGTTTCAAATGGGTGACTAGTTCAGTCTTGAAATCCAAATTGATCAAAGGATCTGGCACAGTGGCACGGGTCATAGAAATGGCAACCCAGTTGTCCTGCAAGTTGGTCAAGCTGACAAAGCTGATCTGTGAGATATCCAGCGATTGTTCCAGTTGGTACGTGACTCTGTGATCTTGCCCAACAATCGGAGCAATGATGTTCAACTTCGAAGCGGTGACAATGATAAATCTTGCCAATCTTTGAGACGATCTCCCGAATTTAGCGTGTAGGATTTCCATCGAGCTTGAGAAAACCACTTTTCCTTTGATCCCCACAGCCAGTTTGATGAAATTACCTCTTGATCCCCTCTCATCACAGTTCATATAATCACCACGGAATTGACGATACCCAGAGATGGAGAATCTTCTTCTCTCCTTTCTCGAGCCAAGCAAGTTTGTCCCCACGTCACGCAACTGTTCGAATTCATTCCCACCAATTCTTTCTCTCCAGAATCTTTGCAATTTGATAGCAGAATCAACTCTTTTCTTAACGTAGCGTCTCCAAGCTCTTTGAATTCTAGCAGCCATATTGTGCCAGTATCTGTCTCTTAACGTCTCCAACCCGAACAAAGTCTCCGGGGTCTTGATGAACACCTTGGTGGTACCCATCTGATACTCACTGGAGCTGATGTGGGCGTCTTGTAAGATGTACTGGACAGCGGTGTGGATGTCTCCGGTGAAGGTATAATCACCGGCATAGGAACAACGAGACGATAACAGGTAGAATCTTTCGACAAACTTCTCGAAAGTTTGACGATAGGCGAACCCTGCTCTTCTGATACGGACGTTCTCCTTCAACCCCAAATATTTGATCTGGTGGAGAACTTGCTTGGTGTCATATTCCGTTGGAGATTTGCTTTGGTTAGGCTTGATGGTACGGATGTAAGAAGGAGAGGACTTGGACAAAGTAGAAACCAAGTCATTGGCGGACTTAATGATACGGTCACTGGCGGTAGGTGGCTTTCTCTTGGAGTCTTGGTTCACTGAATCTGGGAACAACGCCGTGATGAAAGGATTGGACGAAGTGGACAGCAGGTTCAACAAATCTTTCAACATGGCGTCCTTGTTCTTGTCTGTCATGTGTTGCATGTCGTAGGTGACGTCACCGGCGTAATGCTTAACGACGAACTTGCTCTGTCTCAACTCGAAGTGCTTGTTGTTGGAAACCAGGTTCAATCTTTGGGCAAAGGATTGATCAGCAGCGGAAGAGTCAGCATGAGCAGTGGCACAGGCATCGTTCAAGGCGGCAAACACACCAGGCTGAGGTCTCTTCAATTCGATCAAGTCACAGACAACTTTGTTGTTGAAGTATTCGATCGGAGTCCATTGGATCTGTTCACGGACATATTCGTCTTGCTCGGATTTCAAAGTCAACTGGATGAAAATCTGTTGCAGTTTCTCGTTGACATAGTTGATACACAACTGCTCGAACGAATTGTGCTCAAAGATCTCAAACCCGTAGATATCCAAGATCCCAATGGACTTGGAGCTGGTAGTACCGAGCGAATGTAAAGATTTGTTCACTCTCTCCACGATCCAATCGAAAAGATTGTTGTACAGACCCTTAGCAAGGGCGTCTCTCACCGAGGTGGCCTGCACGATGTTCAAAGGAACGTTGTACACAGACCCACGTCTCATCCCGTGGTTAGTCTCCATGATCCTCTCGGTGATGGAGTTGATCAAAGTCTCAGAGTTCACTTGCAACAAATAAGCAACGAAGTCAGTCACAGATGTGTCCTTAATCGCAGCGTTCCCTTCTTCGTTCTCGACAAAGGAGATGTTCCCGATCCAAAGAATGGCAGCCAAGATCCTGAAGATCTGGTCTTGCTCCAATTCGTCAATCCCAATAGTCTGCATAGCCTTCAAAGTGTCGTTGAAATCTTCGACGTCATTGATCCCATCAACGGAGATACAACCGGCTTTACAAGTGTATTGGTACATCTCTGGCTTCTGGACCCCGAACTGCTGACGGTACTTCTCACTGGCACCCTTGGCGAATTGGTAAAAGATATGGAAGTTTCTCTCGTTGGCGATCTGCCCCACAACACGTTGCTTCTCTAAAAGATAATTGGTGATGTTACCAGAGACAGGTTCAAACGCCTCGTTGAAATTGATCTCCAAGTACTTCCCGTGTCTTGACGAGTTGTTGTTTCTTAGCGTCTTGGCACACCCGAAGGATTCCAAGAGTGGGTTCGTGGCTAGCACGATGTCCTTGATGTATTGGATCTGCCCAGAAGATTGTTCCGACCCAGAAACTGAAGAGATATACTGCATGATTCTCTTAGCAGCTTCTGTCTTCCCGGCACCGGACTCACCAGAGATAATGACACATTGGGACTCATTGTAGGCTTTCATATTGTAGAACATGGACTCAGCAATGGCGAAAACATGAGGTGGAACTTCAAGACGATTCTTACCCTTATAAGACTCAAGGATCTCTTCAGTGTAAATACCCAAATCACGGAACGGATTCACAGAGATAAGGACATGTCCGATGTATGTGTATATCGTCTTGTTTTGAAATCTCTTTTGTAAGTTTTCGTTAATTGAATCATCAGAGATCTTTGTCAACAAAGTTAAATCAGAAACACCAACTTCTTGTTTCTTGCCACTATCAAATTGAGCTTTGGCAATACCACCACCACTACGCTTCACGGGTTGAGCCTTGGTGGTCTTGTTTCTTCTTCCAGGTAAGGCCATTGACGATGATGATAACTAGTTATGTTCAATTGAACCGGAAAGAGGAAAAAGTGAAAGGTTCAAGAGTATGAAAGGTTTGTTGATGTTTTGCTGCTAACTAGAGACATGGCAGGCCTGTCTGTATTTCCCATATCAGGCCGACATGGCTGTGGACTGCGCGAATAATAATCCTCCGCAGCTTCGCCCCAGTTTCACCCGAGTCCCGAATTTCCGAACGTAGAGCCGGTTTGAGCCCTGGAGCGCGAGCACGTGATGCGACAGGTGGAGATAAAGTGTAAGGAGTTTATAATTTGGTGAACAGGAGGTTTTATGAAGAAGATCTATGAGCATTGAGAGACACATATGAGTTTGATTTAGGATTTCATTTGATACCTAGCTATAGCTTTACATATCACATTTTGTTCTTAAACTCGGAATGTAGATTAATAGTTTAAGTATGATATTCGTGATCGAAAGGCTCATTTCGCTGGATTTCTTATCTTATTGCTAGCTACCTAGCTAGTATGCTCTTACTCCATATCAATCTATAAAGCACGTATATCTTCGAGTGTATGTAATTTATAAAAGAATATATATATAAGTAATTTGTAATATTCAATAGGTGTTTGTGTTTTACTAAAATAAGGGAATCATGAAGAAACAAATCGCAAGATGTCGCAACATCCGAACATCAACTCATCAGCAGCGCTGTAGGCCCCCCCTACACTTTAGCCATGCAGGGCTGTGTCCGGATTTTCTCCCTATGAAATTTCATAAAATAATTTTGTAGACAGGAGACCGCGGCCGCCTTCCAGCAGCGCAGGAGGCAACTATTTTTTCTTCGCCTGCAAAAAGTTGATGAAACGTCAATAATCAGAATAACATTACGATGAAAAACTATCAAAATTCATCCAAGTTTCCAACTTTTTATTGAAAATTATCATTCAAATCCCATCCAATTCAACTCAATTCAATCTTAAAACAATTCACATCCTTCATTGAATCCAATTGTTACAATGCCTCATAAAGTAAGTCACTGCATATGTGTTTTGTAAAGCTGTCAAACTCGTATTTCACTTCAAGCTCCCGTATTTATCTCGATACTAACATTCCAATTTTTTTTCAACAGCCAAACCATACAGTTAAGGAATACAAATTAGTCGTCGTTGGTGGCGGTGGTGTCGGTAAGTCCGCGCTCACAATCCAATTCATCCAATCCCATTTCGTCGATGAATACGACCCAACCATCGAAGATTCATACCGTAAGCAAGTCGCCATTGATAACGAAGTTGCTCTATTGGATATCTTGGACACAGCCGGTCAAGAGGAATACTCCGCCATGAGAGAACAATATATGCGTACCGGTGAGGGGTTCCTCTTGGTGTACTCCGTCACTGAGCGTGAATCCTTCAACGAATTGTTGACTTTCTACCAACAGATTCTCAGAGTCAAGGACACCGATTCTGTGCCTCTTTTGTTGGTCGGGAACAAATCCGATTTGGACGAGGAAAGATCCATAAGTTTCGAAGAAGGTGAGAAGCTTGCTAGACAGTTCAACTGTGAATTCTTGGAGACTTCAGCCAAGCAAGGTATCAACGTTGATCGTGCCTTCCACGACCTTGTCAGAAACATCAGAAAGAGAACCGAAGTCGAACTCAACCCAGAACAACAACCACAGTCCACTCTCACCAAAGTCAACTCGGACTCCAACATGACCACCCTCAATACCAACAGAAACACCAACAACCAGCAAAGCGCTCAACTCAATTCCAACAATACCAACACAGCTAATAATAACAGCAACAACCAGGCTTCAAACACTGCCAACAACCAATCCTCTTCCAGCGCTCAAAGACAGGCTCGTAACGATGGTTCTCAACAAAAGGAATCGGGCGGTGGTTGTTGTATGATCATGTAAGCCGTGGTGTTTGTTTGTTTGTTTGTTTTATTTATTTTATTTCGTTCGGCTCCTCCATTTTGAACTATAATTGCCATCACCTCACATCATATCTCCTTTTGAAGTTCTCATGGATGCCCACTCTTTTCTCTGTCTTTCTCTTTTTCTATTCTTTTGTCCTTATTCCAAATATTCATTGTTGACGTTCCAGAACCTTGGAACTTCACAAAATAAAACCTTGTTGATGTTAGCTGTTGTTGCTCTTGTTGTTGTTTTGCCTCTTTCTCTTTTTGAACAAAAATTAAACCCTGTTTGTGAATTTCTTTTAGTTATATTCTATATAGCGATCTACAAAATTTTTGAATTATATGTTGAACATACTATTTAGAAGTTGATGTGAGATGTTATTGTATACAGTAGACGAAGTCGATATATAACGCCGGATTTTCTGGCCGGCATTTAAGGGGCACTCAAAATATTGTCACTGGTATATCGCCATATCGTTTTCTAAAATATGCAATTCTTTATTATAATGATCTTATATATGTACAGGGTTAATTTGATATTCTTTTGATGTTGAAGATCCAATAGCTAGCAGCCACGTACAGCTCTCACATCTGGATCCACTTATTACCAGTTCTTGATCAATCATCTTTCAGTCTCCACAAATCACAACAACTAGTTGGTCAAGAGCGTCTCTTATTTCTTGGCTTCTTGTTCTTCAAGCAGCTTAGCCTTCTTCTCAGCGATAAGTTCTCTTCTATGTCTATCCAATTCTTCAGGTTTTTGCTTCTTTAAAATACAGGCGTTCATTTCATCTCTTTGTTGTGTACATCTGAAGATATTCATCATACCAGCAGCCTTGGAACATTCAGCAAACACTGTATGATATAATTTGTTAGTAAATTGTTCTCAGAGAGTATAATATAACTTTGTATAAATGTTGATTAAAAACGTACCTCCAACGACAGCATCACATGATTTATAAGCATCTTCTTTCCATCTCTTTCTAGCTTCTTTTTCTTCGTTTGGCGTGAGGACCCAGACTGGTAGTTTGACGTTATGTTCAACCATTATGATATGTGATTTGATAAAGGGCAAAGAGGGACGGAGAATTGTTGAATTCAAGTGTAGATCTGTACCGTCTTTGTATTAAACGTTCATATAATCATGGTGTCAGAAATCAAAAAGGATTATTGAACGGTCGCGGTTATTCCTTCATTAGGAAGTTCCCCGTTTTGGAAGATGAAGAGGATTAATTGCTTTATTAGGGAATTCTCAGAAGAAGTGGAAATTACCGATTGAGGAAATATTGTCTGCCAAATCCTCCATGTCGTGAAAATCCACGACGCGTCAAATGTGATTTCTAAAATTCAACAAACTATATATTAACAACAAACTATTGAGATAAACTAGTAGAACCCTCTGTATTCTGTTGAATATTACGAAGGATTATCCTTTCTCATTCACTACCACATTTCAATCATCACAATGCCACCAAAGGGTTGGAGAAAAAACGCTGAGGGTTCCCACCCAGTTCACACCAAGGAACGTGATCAGATCTCAATAGATGATATATTATTCCCTAAAGCCACTGTTACAAGACTAGCCAAGGGTGTGTTGAGTGAAGGTTTGATATCGAAGGATTCTGTCACAGCAATTCAAAGAAGTGCCACTGCCTTCGTCAGTTATATCCTTGTCTCTGCTAGAACTAACGCTAAGAGATTTGATAGAAAGACTGTTAGCCCTCAAGATATATTTGCCGCTTTGAAAAGTTGTGAATTTGGAGATTTCTCAGAGCACATCCAAGCTGAGTTGGATAGATTCTTAGAGAGAAAGGAGCAAGCTAAGCTGTTGAAGAAACAGAACCAACAGGCCACAGATGCCACTGCCACTGCTACGACAGAAGGTGAAACTAATCAAGAGAATAACGATACAGTGGAGGAGGTTGAAGAATCTCAAGAGCATGAAACTGCTATGCAAGTTGACGAGGAGGAAGCTGCAGAAGAACCACAAGCGAAGAAGGCTAAGATATCTAAAGATGACACCGTTTCAGAAACTGAAGATTGAAGGCCGTCATGTATAAGTTTTAAATACATATATCTGTACAATAGCGTTAATAGTTAATGACCGAATAGCTGCAAAGAAACAGCAATGACGACAACAGTAGCAATAAATATAAACAAGGCCCAGAACTTGATGTTATCCCACCACATTGATCTCTTAATCTTCTTTGAATTGACGTTGAATCTCGTTGACATATTATTAAGCTGTGTTGTCTTATTGACAAGCAGATTGATTCTTTCATTTCTCTCTAGGACTTGTTCGATATTATTATTCAACAATGACTTGATTTGATCCAACTCGTCATCTAAATCTTTGGAATTCTGATAATTGATTTCATTGGTCTTGATTATGTGGTTAAACTTGATCTTAAACTCCACTTTATCCGTCCCCTCCGCCATATGTGCTTTATAGCCCTTGAACAACTCGTCAAGAACGGTAATTGGAAGGATCAACGACACCTTATTGGTGTCAAATACCGTTATTATGGTAACCAAGTCGGAATCAAGGTATTGTTTCAGGTAATATAATGTGAGATTTTGGTCATTAAGGAAGATTGGGATCGTTCCGATGTTTGAGGAAGTGATATTATTGATGATCCCCGTCTGATTGGATATAATATCATGAAGATCTTGCAAATGGAACTTATTGATGATAGCGGTATTCTCCAAAGTGTATAACGTCGTGGCGTTCACAGAGAATGTGGTTATGATAAGACTGTTGGCGATCGAGTCTGAGGATTCGGTATGCGACATTGCTTGATGGGTTTGTATTGATGAGAGGGCGTTTGTTGATATTAGCGAAGGCGAAATAGTTGTCTACTCTGGGTAGGTGGTGGAGTAGAATTAGGGTAATTTTCAATTGATTCAAAATCAACTGGCAAGGTTCAGGGAAATAAGAGAATATTGCTAGTAGCTAACTGAGCAGCCTTCTCAGCAGAGCGCGGAATTGCGCTGGCACCTTCTCTTTGTAAGCGAATCCTCCGATTTTCTATGAAGATCTCGGCTGTTCCGAAACTTACATAATCAGTGCGGAACTGCTTACATAATAACATAATCAAGTCTGAAATAGACATATCAAGTTTCAACCGGCACCTTTGCTGTTTCAGCCAATTGATCTCTGTGTATAATATTACTATGTCCAGATACTGTTCTAACAAAATTATCATTGTGAATTGGAGATATTGTAAAAAGAAGTAAATCGATAATTAACGATCTGTGTGTATAACTAAATTATCGGCGGTGATCCGGACAAACTATTTTTTCCCATAAAAAATCGATTCGCGCAGCCACCGGCATGTCCGTTCATATTTTTTAAACCTTATTAAGTCCACTTTTGTCCAATCAGGCAGCTGGTCTGATGATTGATCATCAGTTAACGATATTTCATTGAGCTTGTCATTAATATCTTTCATCGTTGATGACAAAGACGCGCTATTACCTGCATCAGTCTCCGCTTCAGGCCCTTTAACAATTAAAGTTAAGAATTGATGATAAACATCCAAGAAATCCTCCTTTTCCTTAATTTGATCCATCTTCAACTTAGTTGCCATTTCATCGTGATCAAGATTATTCGACTCTGTCTTACGCCAGTACGAATTATGGAAGAGACTAGTCATATAAGGGTTGCTAACACTGGTGGCGGAAGGTGGTGACAAGGGGTCGAAGTGCTTTAGAAAAGAATGCGTCCTTACCTTAAGAGACAATTGAGTTAGTTGCTGATTGTACTTTGCATTCTCTGTAGCTGCAACTTGTTTTGGTTGCGTAGCTTTCTGTTTCGTTCTGAAGAACACCATATCAATAGACAGCCCGTTCCTAGAATGATGGAGCTGCGGAGCCTTTTCAGTCATGACCTCCTCAAGGATTTGAAGATAAGGCCAACTTTGAAACCGCCTTCCACCAAACCCCCAATCAACTCTGTTTTCTCCATAAAGGTCTGATATTTCATAATTATGCAACTCTGCTCTTTTCATCCACAGATAGTCCACGATCCATGGTGTGATATAGCCCATAGTGCCAACACCAATCATCAATCTTGTTAATTTCTTGTTGTAGCGTGATACATTTTGGTAACAGGTACTGAATTCTTGGGATTGGCGGTCCAAAAACCGTGTGCCCATTGTTTGAAGCAAGGTCGTTTGATCTTGGTCTGTGTAGCAGCAAGTACACTCACACATTATCGAGGATAGTATATCCTTATTTGTGTTAATGGTCAGCTCACTTGAAACAGGGATGTGGATGTTATTGTTATTATGAGGCAGGATTTGCATTAGTGCCAAAGCCTTGGCCTTTGCCTCAACTTCTAAATCATCGATTTGTTGACCCATTCCCAGTTCAAAGGAGTTCCATGAATGTGCCGAAGAGGCCAATTGGTAGCTCTTAGGGCTTATCATAGCTGTCATTCCACAATTGCCGTGATGCATTGGCTTCACTATATCGATATGCGTACAGACGACGGGGTCTATTTCTTGCCATTCGTTGGAAGGTGATCCAACCCAAGGATCCACATCACGCATACATGATCTTCGCAACACAAACTGCGGTAAGCGTGAAAGAATCACTGAGTCCTTGTAATCGGTTTCATAGTCGTGCAGCTCTAGAAGCAAAAGGAAATCGTGTCTTTCTGGTTTGATGTAGGGCTCTCCTTGATTATCGGTGAACAGCTTGTGAATAGCGGCGAGAATTGGGGCTTTAAGGTTATTAGTTTGTAAGGAGCAGCTTGGACTTTCTTTCATAGTCCTTAAATCGTTGTTGACCCTTGTTGCGTCTGAATCCGGGATATAGATGGTTTCAAGCTTTGTATGTTCTCTGTCTAGAAATCTAAACTTTGGTGCAATCTTAGGAAGAAAATATGTTTCATAAGTCTGTTTGCTTGATTCTACAACAATAGCTAGAGTTAGCACCTTCAGTTTTAAACAGATAGCGTCCTTGAATCCACTGATTTGGGAAAGTTCCTTAGCTATATTGTATGTATCATGCGGGTCAAGCAGTATCAGATACCCTAATATCTCTGCCAGTAGCTCTATTGGTAATTGGTTGAACATTACTTGTCTCAGGACTCCTAGGATTCAGGTTGTGGTCTAGGTTTTGAAGCAAATGTTGGATCTTTGTTAAGGTGTGTATGGATCCTTATATATGACAAATTATTCTCCTAATTTAAGAACAACCGCAATTAATGTAGCATGACGGTACACGGCCTAGTTATTCTCTGATGCCGTTCTCCTTAATAGGTTTAAGTAGCATCACGTGATTTACCTTTAGGTTATCCGGGTCTGTCATTAAACCGCGGCAAAACTCGCCACGAACCCTACTCTTTCAAATCTGGGAGAGAAAATAATAACAATCAAATCATACCAAAAATTTAACCTCGTTCACAAAGGAAGGACGACATCAAGACTAGATCATTCTGTCTCTTTAACCTACACACACACACACACACACACATACAAATGACGTCCAACATTCCTATCAAACTTCTCAACGAATCTCAAGGTCATATAGTATCAATAGAATTAAACACAGGGGAAACATATCGTGGAGAATTGATTGAATCCGAAGATAATATGAATGTCCAATTGAAAGACATCACCTCACATGATAAACAAGGCAAAGTCAAACATATGGATCATGTGTATTTAAGAGGCTCGCAGATTAGATTTTTCGTTATTCCAGAGATGCTAAAAAATGCCCCTATGTTTGATAAAGAGATTAGAGATTCAAAACCTCCACCTCCTATTAGAGGTCCAAAGAGGAAATAGGATGATAAAGTTGACTATTAACTGTGTACTATAATATAATCTATAGATCTATCTAAAGGCCATTAAACACTTCGAATAAAACCCTGCTTGCTTCAATCTCCACTTGCAAAGTCTCCATGACCAACCCTTGTTGCGTAGATCTTAATCTCTCTTGATAATCATCTTCATCGTTGAACAGTGCCTTATAGATCAATTGTAAATTCTTGGTGATGATCTTATTATGTTGGAATGGTTTGCCCAAGATAGCATGCAAGAATTGAAGATCTAAGATATATTGACTTAACGATGAAGAGGTTGGAGTTGGTAATGTTCTGTAAATTTTCAAAAGTTTGACAGAGATGTATTCGACAAGATTGGTTATCACCGGTTTGATCAATTGTGGAGAGATTTGATGGATCTTGAGGTAAGTCGTGTTCAAAGAGTTGAGAAGTTCATAGATGAACGGAGAGATTTGTAGGTCTGGGGAAGAAATTTGGCTGTGATGAGAAGATTGCGGTTCTGTTAAATAGGCATAGCCTCTGTTGAGGATCTCTGTGAGGGTCTTATGTTGGTCTTTCAAATATGACTCCATGATGGTGGATTCCATCTTCGTTAGCAATTGATAGATTTCCAAGTTTTGAGAGGAAAGATTAGTTTGGAAGGAGGAATCGAACAGTTTGATAGAATTAGGGAAAACGGTTGAATGCAATGCTTGGATGTTCAATAGAGATAGCAATTTATGGGAGTTTGATGATTGATGGTTATTATTGCTGTTATCTTCAATGATCTTCTTGATTATGCTTTCCAACAAAATATCAAAACTCCTCAAAACCTGCACTTCGACACCGGTGAGAAGCTTCTTCGTAGGATATCTAACCACTGTGACTTCCAATTCAGCACAAGCAGCAGAAGAGGAAGGCAACTGGCGGAACAGCAACTTCTCCAATCCAACAATGGCATACTTCTGGAACGCTTGGATTAAAGAGGGCAAGTAGGTCCCCGCAGTGGAGACAACTCCAACAGCAGGCACATTCACCAACTGAGAACCGATCACTGTCCAATCCTCCAACTGGTAGAAAGTGGAACAATCATGAACGTAGACGGAACAAACAGCACCAACAACTCTTTCATTGATCAATAACGAGCAGTCGCGTAACTTATCAATGGTCTTCGTGTCGTTGAATTGGTTAAACTGTCCCATCGTGGTGAGAAGTTCGTTAATCGATTTAACCAAGACATTGCAATATTTCACCGTGGACAAAGTATTGGCTCCTTGAGGTAAGAACCCGAAGGCTGAATAGTTACCCTTGCCTGTGACAGTGAGAGAAGATTGAAGGTTCTCCTGTAAGAAATGCTCCTGGTCTGAGTTGAAAATCTTCAATAATCTGGAAATGGTTTTATTAAACACCAACCCATGGTAAAGCTTCACGATTCGCTCTTTCTCTAGACTGGTCAACTTGATGAAGCTGAGGTTGGTCTCATTGATATGCTTAGAATCGAACTGGACCTCACCCTGAAGGAATCTCTGTAATGTTTTGTAAACGTTGGAGTGGAATTGTCCAAGGATTGAGTTGAGATCTTGAACAAATTTCACAAGTGTTAGCCACATTTCCAACACGTCATGAGAATCAGATAATCCCTTCAATTTGGTCTCTTCCTCTTCCTCGTTGCTACTGTTATGAGCTAGGAACAAAAGAGTGTTCTTAAAAGTGTCTCCACTGCAATCAGCTCCTGATTCTTTGATATTCACATAGCAATTTTGTAATTTCTCAAAATTCAGCTTAAAACAGCGGCTAATATCCTTCGAAACGGAGTTCAATTGGAATTCACACCATTGCAAGATCGGATTATCAATACTTTCGAGCTCCAACAACCTTTGGATCACTCTTATGACGAACTGGTCGTCGTAATTCTGCTGATATTCTTGCTGGTTGAGAGAATTCCAAAGAGAGTTCTTATAATTATCAATTAAATTCTCAATCAAATCATCCCAAATTCTATTGATAACTTTATGGTTCAACTTCTCCATTTCCAGCTTATACGTCTTATAATCATGAATCAAGTTATCATAGTCGTCTCCTTCAAGGTATTGTCTTAGTTTCTGTGATAAGTTGAAGAAATGTTTATACTTCTCAACAAACTCCAACGACTGACGTAATTTGATCTCTTTCTGCTTGGAGGAAATGATAGGCTTAATGGAGATCGTGGCATCCTTGTTGGAGTCATTAACGGCTTTCGTTAGCTGAGTCAATTGCAATTCATCGCTGGATTTGGAATTATATCCTTCGAATTGTCTCAAGATATCATCAATTGAGAATTTAGATCTAAGGAATTTCAAATGATTGGAAGTTATCAATTTCTGTAATTCTTGATTCTGTAGAAGGATCGATTGATCAAGGATGTTCAAGCTGGATGTCAACTGTTCAAAAGTGTCATCTTTATGAATTGTCTTGAGGAAAGTCTTTGAATTGAACTGTTTGGAGTTGATGGAGAATTTCAATAAGCTATCGCTCTCTGAGGGGACAGCTGCTTGTGGTCCTTGTGAGGCAAAGTATTTCTTGATATTAATCGCAGGGTTCAAAGGATCAATAGGGTTAGCGTCATAGTTCAGATCTTGATTCACCAACTTCAACAACATCTTAAGGCCATCATCTTCATTTAGCTTAAAATCGGATGTTTCTAACTGTTGCTGTTTATGTTGTGATATGGAGATAGGAGGAGTCACGGTGTCTTTGGTCCATGATTGTGGATTGGAAGTTGAAAGCTGGTAGAACTTAAGGATCTCTGGATCTTCTTCCATGATTGACGTGTGGGTTTTAATTGGAGTATGGTAGGCTGAAGAAATTGAACCGTGTTACTGTTTATTAGCCGCCGACTTGTAAACAGCTTTCTTTGAGTTTTGACAACAGCTTGCGGAATTTGGAATATCGCTGGGATCAGACACGCGCGCTAATTAATTACCGGAGGACTTTGGCAGTTCGGATCGGTTTGGGGCACGAATACCAGTCAGAGAAAAATTTCAAGTACAATATTTGTCTATTTACAATAATAATACATAAAAATATATGTCTATATATATATTTATATGCCATAATCACTTAGTTTCTTCCACCTTGGCCTTCTTTGGCACAGGCTCGTTAGGAACATCCTTGAACAACTTCTCAAAAATTGTAGAATAGTTCTCAACAAATGTGACGTCAAACCCTTCTCTTAAATTCTCTGGTAAATCTTCATAGTCACCCTTATTGTCCTTTGGTAAGAATAAAGTGTCAACACCGTTTCTCTTAGCAGCAATCAGTTTCTCTTTCAACCCACCGATTCTCAAAACTTTACCTGTCAAAGTAATTTCACCAGTCATGGCAATAGAAGGCAATGGAACGTTCAATGCTAAAGATATCAAAGCAGTGGTGATGGTGATACCAGCAGATGGACCATCCTTAGGAGTGGCACCTTCAGGACAATGCAAGTTGATGTTATGGTTCTTGAAGTAATCAGTCTTAACGTATTGCTTAGCATTGGCAAAGGCAATCTTGGTACTTTCCTTCATGACATCCCCTAATTGACCAGTCACGGCTAAATGACCACCGTTACCAGAACCATTCTCATTGAGTGATTCTTCGGCACTGGCTTCAACGTACATCGAGGTACCACCGATACTTGTCCATGCTAAGCCCATGACAACACCAGGTGGGGTCACTTCGAATAATCTGTCGCTTGTGTAAATTGGTGGACCCACGAAATCTTTCAAGTTGGATGGGGTTATCGTTAATTCGAAGTCTTCAGGAACGGACAATCTGTCAACAGTGGATTCTTCTTCAAGGAATGCTTCTTTGGTTTCTAATGGCTTGTTGTGTTCGATGTTTGGAACGATCTTGGAAGTTGGTTCTTTTGGTTCCTTAGATTCAACCTCCTTAGCTTCGCTCTTTAGTTCTTCTTCCTTAGCCTTCGTTGGTTCTGGGTTGGCTTCCTGGTCCGAAATCACTTGAGTAACAACCTTAAAGGCAGCCTTCCTGTAAACTTTTTCAATCAATTGTTTCAATCTTCTAACACCGTTTTCCTTGGCGTATTGCTTGACAATGGTTTCAACACCTTCGGCAGTTAGATTAACCTTGGCGTCTTGCAAACCAGTACCCTTCTTGGCCAGTGGAATCAAATAATTCTCAGCGATCTTGATCTTCTCTTCGGCAACATAACCAGGCAATTCGATCACTTCCATACGATCCAACAAAGGTCTTGGAATGGTCTCTAAAGTGTTGGCAGTACAAACGAACAAAACCTTGGACAAATCAATAGGAATGTCCATGTATTGATCCAAGAATTCACTGTTTTGTTCAGGGTCGAGCAACTCTAAAAGAGCAGCATTTGGATCACCTTGAGAACCACCGTGCGTGACTTTATCGATCTCATCGATCAAAATCAATGGGTTTTGGGATTGAGTCTTCTTCAAACCTTGGATGATACGACCTGGTAAGGCACCAATGTAAGTTCTTCTGTGACCTTTGATTTCAGAAACATCGGCTATACCACCAACAGAGAATCTGAAGAAGTTTCTGTTCAAAGCACGAGCGATGGACTTACCAATAGAGGTCTTACCAACACCTGGAGGACCTACAAAACAGATAATCTTACCATCAACAGCACCTAAAAGGTTACCAACGGCGATGAATTCCAAGATACGGTCCTTGATGTCTTTCAACCCGTAGTGGTCCTCATCAAGAATCTTCTTGGCGTTGGCCAAGTTGAAGGTCTCCTTGGTGTATTTCCCCCATGGTAATTGAGTGATCCAGTCAAGATAGTTTCTAGTGACACCGAATTCAGACATGGCTGTTTCTAAAGTAGCCAATTTGGCCAATTCTTCGTCAAAGACCTTTTGAACTGCTGGTGGCATGTTTAGAGATAGGGCACGTTCTTTGAAAGTATCAATGAGCTTATCTCTTCCATCATCGATACCTAACTGCTTCTTGATACCTTTCAACTGCTCCATAAGGTAGTATTCACGTTGTCTCTTTTGAATCTTGCTTTCGACTTCCTTGGAGATAGCATTCTGTAGCTCAGCAGTCATTATTTCCTTCTTGAGAATCTCTAAAGACTTTCTCAATCTTGTTTCGATGTTCAAAGTGTTCAACACGTCTTGTAATTCCTCTGTTTCACCTGCACAGACAGCAGCAGCAAAGTCTGAAAGCTTTGCTGGATCATCGAATATGTTAGTCTTGTTCTTCATCGATGTTGTGAAGGTGGCAATCTGTTCTCTGAACATTGAGTTCATGCTGGAAATATCCTTGAACACTTGCAAGATCTCAGCAACGAGGGCATTAACAACCTTTGAGTCTCTATCGAGTGGCTCATTTTCCAAAGCAGTGATATTGGCTCTTGAGACTTCGTGAGACTCTAGGAATGCAACTGGGTTGTAATCGGTCTCTTCATCGATCTTGGCCAGAACTCGTTCTTCTCTTTCAATCTTAGTTGATGCTAAAGACATGTCCTTGGATTCAGCGGCTAATTCTTGATCGACTTCGCTCTCAATGAGTTTCAACTTGTTAGCTTGTTCATCGGTGATTTCCTCTTTGCTCTTAGGTGGGAGCAAATCATCAATTCTGATTCTGCTGTGAGGGTACACGACAACAGTGATACTTTCAGCACCAGTAACTTCATCCTTAACAGCCAAACTGGAACTAATCTGAGCAAAAACACCAACTTCATGGACGTCTTCCTTGTTCATGATGACATCCCCATCAGCGTTTTCATCCTTGAAAAGGAAAATACCAATGTATGGTTTCTCCTTCTCTGTCAATTCACTGATAGCCTTGATAACGTTTGGATCAGTGATGGCAATTGGTCTGTAGAAACCTGGGAATAAAGGTCTGCGTGACAAGGGCAAGGCTAGAACCTGTGGGTAAACCACTGGAGCCATGCTGGATTTAGTGGACACTTGATTATCATCGTCATCCTTACCATTGTTGCCCCCATCATCACTGGCACCACCTCCGTTAACAGTACCTGATGATGGTCTGGCCTTGTTCAACTCAGATTTGATTTCTTCTAATTGGGCAGGTGTGTCTTTCTTTTTCTTATCATTGGTGTCTTTTTGAACAGGGACCTTCTGTGAATCTGGACCTTCATCCTTTGGGGTTTCTTCAGCGGCTGGCTTATCGTCATTCTTACTGTCTTTATTCAATTGCAAGGACTTCAAGTTTAGCCCATTCAATTCCTCTAAGAAGTTGACCATGTTACCATTTAAGCCAAGTTCGAGACCTTTGAATGAACCAAAGTCAGCATTGACTAAAGTCGGTCTGATGGTCTCAGTGTGGAGTAAGTTTCCCGAGTTAGAAATAGAGGAGGCATATCTCGTTTGGGTGTTTTGTAAATTCAAGTTAATGGAACTTTGAGAGAGTCTGATTAGACTTCCTGTTTGGTTGGATACCAAGAATCTTCTACTAGAGGCTCTGTATGGAAGCATTGTGGCGTTGAAGAACGTGGTAAGGTTTGAAAGAGAAGCACCTATTAGAGAGTTGTTCTTATAAAATAAGGTGGCAAACCCAAATTAGAAGGTACTTATTGTTCTTCCGCACAGATCGAATTTTAATCGGCGAATTTGCCGCGTACGTAGAGCTAGCCGCGGTGTGCGGGTGTTATATCAAAGTTCAAACTTCGGCGGTTAATTTCCATTAGTCAACTACAACGGCATTCTTAAATGCTATTAAACCTTTTTTCCTTTATTGATTCAGATTGTAACTACGACCAAAACAAGAGTTTAGAGACCCTGCAATAGAGAAGTCTACCAAACTTCCAGCACCAGAAACAAATACCCCTAAACAATCCCTAATATGTGTCATTAGTGTACTTGTAAATTTCATCCTCTTCCAAGTGTTTAAGTGGTTCCTGTTGAACTGAATTGGTTACAGCATGGGACGGGCCCATAATTGGCATTTGCGTAGATTCAGAATGTGTGAGAATGTCTTCGGTAAGGTCTATCTGTTGATGATGATGTATTTGCTGTTGTTGGCCATTTGTGCTTTCACCGTGATGTAAATCTAACAATTCCTCCTCTTCATGTTTGATGGTTTGCATGATGTCGTCAGGGATGTCCAGTTGTGGGTGCTCCAAGCCAAATGTCTGGGAAGATGGAGAATCTTGAGCCGAAGACGACGAAGGAATCTCTGATTCTGATTGTAGTTGTTGGATTTGTTGTTTTCTTGATTTCTTGATTTCCCCTCTTTCTTGTCTGAGTGCTTGCTGTTCTCTGTATTTAGCAAGATAAATCTTCAGTACTTCTCCGTAGTTCTCAAATCCTAAGCTGCTCATAGCAAACAGTATATCTTCACCGTTGATGGTTTTTCTCTTCTCACTTAGACATCTATCACTAGCTTCACTCGTTATGAATGAGATGAACTCAGAAACACACTCTTGCATACATTCTTTGGCATCCTTGGAGACTTTGGCAGTGTTTGGCAACGTGTTCTTCATGAGTCTGGCTACGTTGGCAATAGGAAGCCATCTGTCTTGTTCTCTAAGTTCCACCTCTTTCACCTGTTGGTCTGTCAACTGTATAGCGTCCATTATTTGTGAATTGTATGATGTGTAACAGAGAGTAGTGATAGTTTGATAGGTTGGATATGAAATATTCTAAAGTTAGCAGCTGTGAAAATCGAGTAGAATATTATGGACTTAATGTGGATAACTTTCTTTGTGATTCAAATACACGTTCTACGACTCCACTGATCGACGATTATTATGTTGTTGTTGTCATTGGATTTTTTCAATTTGCGGTTGCACCGAGATTTGCGCGCATTTTCCTGTGCAATTTGGCGAAGAAATACTTTCCTAAAACGGTAGTTGCGCAAAACCAAGGCATTCATTCTTGCGCAAAACGCTGTTGATACAAGGAAACAAATCAAAAGTAAACAAACATCAAAGATCATAGGTGTTCTTCTTTCCACCATTTTAAAACAAACCTCAGCTCACTAGAATCACTCGAAGTTTCACATTAACCACACACTGTCAACAATGGAAGTTGAAAACCTGATAACAGATACAACAAAGGAAGTCCTCAATATCATAGACGATGTTAAGCTGCTTTACAATTTTGACAATGATCAAGGAAAGATTGACTTAGCATCCAATAATCTTAAGAAGATCCAACAATTACGTCTTGAACAGCTTAATAAACT
>JAKTWX010000078.1:0-35792 GCA_030582275.1 Waltiozyma pijperi
GGTTCACTGTTCTCTTGTGCAGTTCGAGCTTAGGATTGCTTGGTGCGGTGGTTGAGGTTGGCTCTGAAGTTTGTTGTTTAGCCGGAGTTAACAGCGCATCAGTCATGGACATTGTATGCGATAACATCAGCGAGCTGGAAGCAGGCAGTGGGCTCGTGTCGTTTGGGTCGGTGCAGTGGACCAAGTACAACACGTCGCCACTCTTAACGACGGCTCCTAGCACGTAATTGATTGAACCTTGAGATTCCTCCGACGTGTCAACAACCATGAGATACTTCTTCACTTCTGAGTACTGTCTGTTGTCGTGGTGGTTTGGTGGCAATGGTTTCTGAGTGAGCGTGATTGGGGTCGTCACAGAGATGTAAGGCTCCTCCACCACTTGCATTTCCCCCCTTGTGATCTCCATCGTGGTGTTGTTCGTGTTATTGTACACGTTCTGTTCATCCTGATCGGCCCTGACAGCGGCACTGGAAGACATCCTGTACATGTCATTGATGGATTTGCCGAAATTGGGCAATCTGATGTTGTGGACATCGTAGTATAGCTCACCATCCACGTCTTGAGAGATGTGTTCTTCATCTGATTCCTCCTGATTCTCCCATTCATCGTCATTAAGCTCATTCTCGTCTTCAAAGTGTGCAGGCTTAGCAACAAACCTACTGGATGGGTCGATTTTGTAAATGGACAAATTCCAGTTGGATTTCTCTCTTTCAAAAGTAGACGTTGATTTCTTGGATCCAAACCTATCTGTAGACCGTCCACTACTTCTTGATCTCAGTCTATTCAGAGATAGTGACACTCTTTGAGGAGAGGTGGCGGAAGGAGACAGAGCTGTGCGTGTGCCTGTTCTGGATCGAGACCTTCTCCGTATCGAGTTGCCTCTGTTGCTGATCTTTGTGTTGCTTTTGGTGTTTTCCTCTGTCTCTAGTGACAATTCAGTGTCAACGTGTTTGGTCTGATGGTCACTCATACTGGGGACTTTTGTTGGTGTGTTGGGTCTGTTCAAGCCTGGTTGCAACGTATCTGCTCTGCGTGAGTGTTGATGAGATAAGAATATTCAGTCTAAGCTGATAGCATGTAAATTGTAATTCAGAGCTTTAACCAACGTTTATCAAGTGATCTGCCACAAACCCGCGGGTTTACGGTCCAGCAGTTTGATCACGTGGTTTTCTGATTCTGTGGAACCGGAGTCGGTTGTTTTAACAGTAACTACGTCTGCGTAAAATACATGTGTTAATCTGTGTTATAGATTAGGAGAATGGGTGAGTTCTTTAATGTATTAGCGTAACTAACTAAAAGAAACTTCAAACTGGAACTTACAAGTTCTACTAGGCTCTAGCTTCACGGCCTGTCCATTGATTCTGTTGCCGCTGTTATAATTCCGAGTCCCGAAAGAGCCATTAAATCCTGCGGCCGACCCGCCAACAGCGAGCGGCCAGCTACGTCATTGAGGTTATATCCGCCACGTAGCCGTCGTCGACCTTCACAAATACTTCAGAAATCACAAATATTTAATATCAGAATCATTCCCTACTCTTTGGTGTTAGTCTTCATACCTCCTCCCAATACGACTATTACTACAACTGGAAAGTTCTTTTTTTAACTGCCTTAAACAATTTTGCCCGTGCATGCAAGAAATTTCTTAAAAACATCCTTCCGTTGTATCAAAAGCCGTCAAAACTCAAAGAAGAGCGATTTTGGACTTTGGAACATTAATACATCTTCCTTTTTTTTTTGTTGGTTTCAATTCACTCATACTTTACTACCACTCTCTTCATCTCCTATTTGCTTGCCAATACTATCAGTGAAGGAACCAGAACTGGCAATTGTGCACTGAACCCTCGTTAACTAACTTTGCCGCTGAACCCGCAGGTGTTTTCATATTTATACGCTAGATACTACCAGCTAGGTTTTGAGTCCATCATCCAACCGTTTTCACTCCTTTCATTGCACTCCCAACACTTTCTTCCACTACACAACTAGCCCTTCCAACGCACATTACATCCGCAGAAGCTTGAACCCGTATGACAGGAAAGTTGGAAAAGGCCATTTCCATTCTACGAAAGGAAACCAGTCAAACTGATGTCGATGTTGATTGGATCTATAAAGCAAAGGTCAAGAAGAGTAAGAAGGTTGTCCCTGTTCAGACTTCAACCACTACCACTGCCACAACCGCTCCAATTTCACCACAACCATCAGCCACGTCTACGGGAGTAGCCGCTGAACCAGTTAAGCCATCTGTTACAACAGCTACATTACAGGCTCCAATCAATACAAAGCAACCAGCTCCAGCCCCTAATGACACAGCTCAGAGGAGTGTCTCTGCTAGTTTGACACATGATGATATTTCACACAGACCTATGTCCACTATTCAAACACCACCACCTTCTAGATCTTTGCTATCCAAAGCTTTCAGACAACGTTCCAACTCTGATCCAAAGGGCCCTGAAAGAGTAGGCTTATCTCCACAGACGTCTCTTCAAGAACACAATGGTGGTGCTCATGTCGATTCTTTGTTCGTCAAACAACCAGCAATGACCTCTGCCTCACACCAACCTCCAAGTAAGAACACAGCACCACCACCATCTACTACAGCAACATCTTCTTCCAACACTGGCATCAAAAGATCGAAATCCCTCAATGAAAGATCCTCATCCCATTCTCCGCCCCCAGCACAGACACCAGCAACACCTTCCAAACCTGTTAAGAAGTCCTTATTCTCCGCCTTTGCCAAATTGAAAGGAAGTTCAAAGACCCCACCAGCTTCTCCACAAGCTCCACAACAACAGCAGACATCACGGCATTCTCCTAGTGCCCAGCCATTATCAATTCCAAAGAGAGGAGCCAATGATGGCAATGTGGTTTCCAATAATCTTGCATCTTCTCTTGAGTCTTTATCGCCACCAGCTTCTAATTTCCGTGTGCCATTTTTCCAAAACAAGGCTCAAATAGCCTCCTCGCAAGACCGCGTTGTTTTGAACAAGAACCCCAACAAGCTTGACGTTCCCTTGAAAGAGCTCCACAACTTGAAGTTGAAGCGTGTCACTTTCGCATTGGACAAATTGTTGGATGATCCTCCTCAGCAAATCCCTTCAAGAAGACCAAGGATTGGGAACGTTGTGATCCCTGAGGATATCTTGACGGGCACTCCGTTGAAGTTGTCAGTGGGTATCACCAATGAGACGAAGATCGAGACCAAGCAATGGGACGAGCACGATTTGAAACAGATCAAAGAAGAGAGAAAGAGATTCAAGGAGGAAGCGGAGAAACATGCTCAAGAGGCCCATTACGCCGCTCAGAGAATCGCTCATGAGGTTTTGAACTACAAGGGAAAGACCACTCTGGGTAATCTACTGGCAAGACCAGGGGTCAATGATAATGAAGAAGTGGAGATATTGGAGGCGAAAGTCAAAGATTTGGAAATTGATAAGCCTATTCATCTGCATGAACATCATTTCGAAGGTGACGGGGTGCATCATGAATCCAATTTGGACGTTTCCTTGGAGACTATTTATACACGTTGTTGCCACTTGAGAGAAATCCTACCGATCCCAGCCACGATGAAACAGTTGAAGGGCAAATCGTCCCCCTTGGCCACGTTGAAGATGTTGAACCCGAAGCCTACTTTGATCGATATCTACTCGTTCACGGACTTTGTCAGTCTCATTGAGATTAAGAACTTGATCTTTGACAACGTGACGTTGACCAGTGAGATGCTCAAGATTCTGTTCGCCAGTATCATCAACTCGAACATTGAGAAGCTCAGTTTCAGGAACGTGGCCTTTGACGAGGATTCTTGGAAATATCTCTGTAAGTTTCTCATCAGAAACAGATATTTGACCAAGTTGGACATCTCGCAGCAAAAGATCAGAAGCGAAGTGCCACTTTCGCAGCATCGGTCAGAGATGAATTGGTATCTCTTTGTCGAGTCCATCAAGCTGCGGGGCGGTATCGATGAGTTGGTGTTGAACGGTGTCAAGTTTGGCAGCGATTTGGCGGTGTTCAAGAAGATTTTGGAAGACGCTGTGAACTTGAAGACCAGGAAGTTGGGGTTGGCCCAATGTGATCTCAGCTTGGAACAGACGTTCATCCTCAGTGATTTCATGGAGGAAACCAATAAGACCGTGGAAGGTTTGGATTTGGGGTACAACGATTTGAGCTACAACATCAAGCCTTTGACCAGAAGAGTGCTGAACTTCCGCAATTTGAAGGTCATCTCGATCAATTCCACCAACTTGACAAACGTGGAGGACGCTGCCTTGTTTGTGAAGTCCCTGTCCAAGCTGCCAGACTTGCAGTTCTTGGACTTGAGCAACCTTCCTTCGATCTTCCCTGGGATCCTGCCCTACTTGAAGAAATACTTGCCGAGGTTTCCCAACCTTGTTCGGATCCACCTGGACAACAACGATTTGGCCACCAAGACGTTGTCTATTCTGTGTGTGATTTTCCCGAAGTGCTCAAAGTTGATCCACGTCTCCATCACCGGATTGCCTAACTTGACGTACGAGGCCTCTGCCAGCTTGTACGGCGCAGTCAAGGGCTGTCCGAACTTGATGAACTTCGACTTGGACTACGAGATGATGGACGAGAAGATCTCCTCCAGAATCGCCATCTGCTTGATGAAGAACATGCAGAGAAACTTGAACAATCACGACTACTCGCACCACGAGGATCTCAGCGACAACTCGCATGACGACATTCTCTTTGATGGGTCCTTGCTCGCTGAGACGGCTTCCAATCTCTTGGACAAGATCAACTCCAAGTACGACAGCAAGGAGGACCACGACGAAAGCATCATCGACTTGAAGTTCTTGAAGAACCAGTTCATGGAGAAGATCTCGTGGTCGCGCTCCAACATCAACAAGTCCATCGACGAGCTCTTGAACAAGCGGTCCGAGTTCCAGTTGTCGCTCGACGAGAAGGAGTTCTTGTTGAGATTGTACTTCCTCGACAACTCGCTTCTCAAAATCCAGGAGATCTTCACCACTTTGTCTGAAAACCCGCAGCTTCAGCAGCAGCAGATCCAGCAGATGCAGCTCCAACACCAGCAACAGCAGCAGCAACATCAACAACAACAACAACAACAACAACAACAACAACAACAACAACAACAACAACAACAACAACAACAACAACAACAGCAGCAGCAACATCTGACTATCAACAACATCTTTACTGTGCCAGCCGTCACCGTCGAAGGAGAAGCGCCACATCAAATGGCTCTTGACACCAACCAGAACAATCAACAGTTCCCAGTCGATGTCGCCACCGGTCGTCCAATCCTGCTACGTTCTTTGTCCCAGCAGTCGGTGCAAGCCAAGAAGCAAGAAGAGGAAGAAGGTGAATTCCACAAGTGGGGGTTCTTCGTGCAACAGCAGAAACAAATCATGCCACAGGACGGCACTGCCACTGGTTCCACTCTTACTGCAACTACTGCCCCTCCTCCTGTTCTCACTCCAATCAACACGCAGTTGCCACCACAGCAACAGTTACAACCACAAACATCGACCTCGACACCAACGTCCGCCTCAACCCCACAGCAACCGATCTCTTCGTTCATGGTTCCTAAGCTACCATCCGGTTCTGAGATCAGAGACGCTGTGATTAAAGCTAAAGGTATTCAAAGCATCACTTCTTTGATTGAAAGTGTCAATAATCAAAAGTTCTCTTTGCAGAACATTTATCCAACGTTGAAGGATAATGGACTGAACTTGTCTACGGTTAATTCCATCCCTTCTGAGCCAACTTCTACGGTGTCGTCTGCTACTTTACATTCTCCAATCAGTCCAGTGACAGGCCCATCTTCACCAACAGGGGCGGTCTTGACGAATATCAAAGAAGAGGACGAAGCCGATATCAATACCGTCGACGCTTCCACGGATATTAAGACAGAAGATGCCGATGACGAATACGCCAGTTTCAACTCTGATGATGGGATCAATGGAATCAACAGTACTGATAAGAATGACTCTGAGAACGATGGTGATTGTGTTGATGAAGTTTATGACAAGTTGTTGAATGAGATCTCAAGGGTTAGATCCAACAAATAGGTCTTGATTATGATTGTTAATATATGTACACGTTTATTTATTAAGGAATTTGTCCGGACATTATTCAAGTTATGCAGACATATGCGGAAGTATGTCCCAGACAAAAAATGTCCGAATTTTCAGCTACGTACGTACGTCGCGCAAATTTTGAAAATAATTAAATTATATATCAAAGTACAGCAGAGCTCTCAGATCCGATCTAAAGATCATTGTAACTTATAATTGAAGTGGTTAACAATTCTTCAAAATGGCGAAAATGTGAGTATCATATCATTAAATACTTCCAACTGAGTCCATGATACTAACAAAAACTGTCTCAATTTCAGCTTAGTTCTTCACCCAGATTCAACTCAACTGAAAACAATTATTACTAAAGTGAACACTTTAAACTCCAAATCTGGGCCTTTCGATGCAGTGATATTCCTTGGTGATGCCATCACTGAACCCTTACAACTGGAAGAACCTTTGGCCACTTCAGGTTATCTCTGTGAAGGACAATCTGAAGTCTCTTCAAATTTATTGAGCAACAATACAAACATAACTTACCTCCCAGGGAAATACGGTGTGTTCACCACCGTGGACAACTTAAAGATAGCCTACCTCACCGATGACGAAGAGTATCTCAAGACAAACCATTCTGAGATCATAGACAAATTCACCAAATTGAACACAAATATCGATGTCCTAATAACCAACAAATGGTCTCAGGTGATAGCTAATGAAGAAAAGCTGTTCTATGGCGACTCCCAAATCGACCCAATCGTGGAGTTATTGAAACCCAAGTATCACTTCTGTGTGGGATCAAACACACAGGGGAAATTCTTTGAGAGATTGCCCTTCAAATGGGAAGATGATGATAAAGTCACAAGGTTTATCAGTCTGGCTAAGTTTGGGAATGCCAATAAGGAGAAATGGATCTATGCTTTCAACTTGAACCAATCCAACGTCGCGGAGTCCTTGCCAGCAAACCTCACTGCTAATCCTTATAAAGCCGCCAAGGAGTTGCAGTTGTCCAGTAAGGCGCTGATGACCAAAAGACCAACTGAAGAATCAAACGAACAGCAACAACCGGCAAAGAAGCAAAGAAAGGAGGTCTCACCAAAGGACTGTTTCTTCTGTCTCAGTAACCCTCAGATCCAAACACACATGATCATCTCAATCGGTGAGCACGCCTACTTGACCATCGCTAAGGGTCCGCTGACAAAGCCAAACACTCAGATGTCCTTCTCTGGGCATTGTCTTATCATTCCTATTGAGCATTGCCCCTGTTTGCCCTCCATTGCGGACGGCGGTGATGGTGTGAGATCAGTAGTTAAGACCCCGCTGCATAATGAGATCTTGAGGTATCAGTCCTCATTGGTGAGACTGTTCACTTCTTTGAACCATGCTGTTGTGTTTTATCAAATCAACAAGAAGGATAATTTCCATTTCCACATCCAATGTTTCCCTGTCCCTGTTGATTTCCTTGTTGATTTCAACCAAATCTTACAAAGAAACACAGATATCAATAACAAGCAGGGAAAATTCAGACAGAATTCTAAATTGAAATTCCAAAAATTCACAACTGACACTGATGAACAATATTTGAAAATCGTCAATGATCCAGATGCAGAATATATCAAATTCACAACGTTTGTCAGAACAGTTGGGTCCACTACTTCCACCGATCAAGAGATCTACATCTCGAGATTGGATCCTGATTCTTCTCTAGATTTGCAGTTCGGGAGAAAAGTCATGGCTTATTTGTTACGTACTCCAAAGAGAATTAAATGGATGGATTGTAAACAAAGTGAACAGAGAGAAACTGAAGAGACTGAGCAGTTTAAGGACAAATTCAAGGGCTTCGATTTCACTTTACAGGAGTGATATTATAAGTTGGCTGTATAGAGAACAAATCAATTAATCAAGTGATGATAATGAAAATTTGTACAGGTTGATCGATGACAGTTAACGGAACAGAGTTCAGCTAGCTGACAAATAAAAAAATTAATGACAACCGCGAGGTTCGAACTCGCGCCTCCGAAGAGATCAGGACCTTAACCTGACGCCTTAGACCACTCGGCCAGGTTGCCATTATTTATGCATTTTCGAACTTTTGAAAACTCCCGGATTTGAATGAATTAAAAATTGAGTATAAAATAGTTATAATTAGCTGTTATCTTTTCATGATCTGCAAACACTTCAAATCATCGGTATTCCGCGAGTCCATTCTATAGTACTAAAATTTAAATTCTGCCCTTACCGTGTCGACTTGCGAATCAATGTTCCGTAAAGACCCGGAAATGATTATATAATTCTGTAATTCTATTCCGGAAATTTCCTGACATGACGTCGTAGCGGCAAGTTCTTCCTATTTGAGGATTTTTATAGCAAATTAATTAATTTGAAGTTTAGAGAGATCAACCGCGAGTTTCTTGGTGGAAAATTATATCATCTAGTTGATCTCTACTAGTGTTCAGATAATCTGTTTCTACAGGTCTAGTTTATTATTTACAAAATGGATGTCTTCCATAGATCATGAATGGTTTGCCAGTGGTTTGGTTGTAGCTGGCTCACCTTTGTATGCGCATTGTTACCCCACGAGTAGCTTCAACTTTTTGACAGCGGTACCGCTCGCGAACATCACCTCAGCCGTATAGTCAGATGAACACTTAACCATGTCATTATGAACTGAAGACAGACCAAGATCAATTAGTTCGGTATGTGTATGTAACTCAGACTGCTTTCAATTGGATCTTTCTGTCTTACTAAGAGATGGACACAGTCGGGATGTTCAACTCTCCTATGTTACCCGTAAGGCGCGTTTAATATGTCGGTACTCTGGAGTTAACAACATGATCTCTGGCCTTGTGTAGCTAGATCAGATAGCTGTCGACTGAAGAATCGTTGTAAACACAATATCAAAAGAAGAGCATTGTATACAGTTGTTGCACTGCTATACCATGTGTCTGAATTAGTTGGTTTAATTCTAACGACGTAGTTTGAGAACTAGTGTATAAAAATTGATCCATTATCTTATCTCGGTTATCTACGGTGTAACCGAGATGCTAGTGTTGTCTGTCGACAGTAGCCCTGTGTACTTGGAAATCTGGGGTAAGACATACATATCTGTTCGATCTTATTCGCTGAAATCATAAATAGAAAATTATAACCCGAAGTCGATCATCAAGCTGGTTCCGTTTACCCCAGATTTTATGCGGCTCGATGCAGGAGAAGTTCGGGGCGGATGAGTCAGATTACATAATCCTTCCGGTGTTAAAATTTACCCCGGACATTAGCACCTGGCCCCCATGTTTTCCTTTCGTCCATTTTCCAATCGATTTTAAATGGGAGTTTTGGTTGATAAATGAAACTAGAAAGTTGGAACCTTCTCAATGGTTCACTCACTCATGGTCTCTAGTAGTCACCTTAATTTTTCGCTGCTGGAAAAAGTGAAGTTTTGATTGTTGAACTGTCCTCATGAATTAGTTGAGTCCGAGTTTTAACGATGATAATATAACTATAGCGCCGCGCTAAATTAAGTTTTTAATTTGCACGGCGTCCTTGTTCCCTGAAACATCCGGGAAGAGAATAAATTATCACAAAGATGAGTTGCAAATTGTTGTAATTTAGCAATTCCTTGATACTGGAAACTTCAAACCTTTCATTTCAAAAAGGTATAAATATACGTTGAATTCCCCCGGATTTCCTCACTCATCGCCTGTACCAAAGATGACTATATTTCCACTCTCTGACTATCGATCAATTCACTGATTTATACACAAATTGCACAAAGATGTCTCCATCCAAGATTTACAACAACGTTTCACATAAGCTTATCCAACAGCTTGGTCTTAAAGAAGACGTTGTTCTTCGCCACAACGCCTCAGTTCCAACATTATACGAAGACGGTTTGAAGGAAAAGAAGACTGCCATCTCCTCCGCCGGTGCCTTGATGGCGTACTCTGGTGACAAGACTGGTAGATCTCCAAAGGACAAGAGAATTGTCGATGAGGAAACCTCCACAGATAAGGTTTGGTGGGGTCCTGTTAACAAGAAGGTTTCTGAAAACACCTGGAAGATCTCCAAGGCCAGGGCCCACGACTACTTGAGAACCAGGGAAAAGGTCTTCGTTGTTGATGCCTTTGCCGGCTGGGACCCAAAGTACAGATTGAAGATTAGAGTTGTGTGTGCCAGAGCTTACCATGCTTTGTTCATGAGAAATATGTTGATCAAGCCTACCGACGAAGAGTTGGAGAACTTTGGTGAGCCAGATTTCACAATTTACAACGCTGGTGAGTTCCCAGCCAACATCTACACTGAGGGTATGACCTCCTCTACTTCTGTCGAGATCAACTTCAAGGACATGGAGATGGTTATCTTGGGTACCGAGTACGCTGGTGAGATGAAGAAGGGGATCTTCACTGTGATGTTCTACTTGATGCCTGTGAACCACAACGTTTTGACCTTGCACTCCTCTGCCAACCAAGGTGTCGCTGAGCAGGACGTCTCTTTGTTCTTTGGTTTGTCCGGTACCGGTAAGACCACCTTGTCTGCCGACCCACACAGATTGTTGATTGGTGACGACGAGCACTGCTGGTCCGACGAAGGTGTGTTCAACATCGAAGGTGGTTGTTACGCCAAGTGTTTGAACTTGAGCGGTGAAAAGGAGCCAGAAATCTTTGGTGCGATCAAGTTCGGTTCCGTGTTGGAAAACGTTATCTACGATGAAGAATCCAGAGTTGTCGACTACGATGACTCCTCCATCACTGAGAACACCAGATGTGCTTACCCAATCGAATACATTCCATCCGCAAAGTTGCCATGTTACGCTGACAAGCACCCAAAGAACATTATCCTTTTGACCTGTGACGCCAGTGGTGTCTTGCCTCCAGTCTCCAAGTTGACCAACGCCCAAGTCATGTACCACTTCATCTCCGGTTACACCTCCAAAATGGCTGGTACCGAAGAAGGTGTCACTGAGCCAGAAGCCACTTTCTCTGCCTGTTTCGGTCAGCCTTTCTTGGCCTTACACCCAATGCAATACGCCCAAATGTTATCAGACAAGATCACTCACCACAAGGCCAACGCCTACTTGTTGAACACTGGTTGGACCGGTTCCTCTGTCGCTCAAGGTGGTAAGCGTTGTCCTTTGAAGTACACCAGAGCCATCTTGGACGCCATCCATAACGGTTCTTTAGCTGAAGCTGAATACGAGACCTTCCCAACTTTCGGTTTACAAATTCCAAAGGCTGTTAAGAACGTTCCAAGTGGAATCTTGAATCCTGCTAAGAACTGGGTCCAAGGTGAGGCTCTCTTCACTAAGGAAGTTAACGGCTTGGCTGCTAAGTTCAACGAAAACTTCAAGAAGTACTCTGACAGAGCCACTGCTGATGTCATTGCCGCTGGTCCAAAGATCTAAGTATCTTGTTCAGGTCTCAGCTAATTTATCATATTCATTCACACATATTTATTCATTCTTTCTGTCCAAGTTTTGATCTCATGAGGGTCATTGAGATCGTGTTGGGATTATCTTTTTCTTATTCTTATTGCATTTTATTTATTTATTTTATCATAGTCTCTAGTTCTTTATAACTGTTTGAATTTCAAAAACAAATAAAAGATTTTAAGCGATAAGTAACGACGTGTTCTGGTAGATGTAGCTTCGATAAAGAATTCATGTATGTAGTACATAGTACTATAACTGGGTAAGTATCAGTGATGTGTGTGAACTTGAACTATCATGGATAATTAATGCTGATCTATACATGTACGTACTTATATATCATATCAAGAGCTATACTATAAAGCGCCTATAGCTGCTGGAAGCTAGAAGCTAGAATTATATAAATATAGGCTGCGCGAAGTTATATTATTCAACTGACCAAAGCATATGTTAGCTTAGTACTACTAGTGGTATCTATAACTATAATATAATATATTTCCTGGGACCTTCTAAAACTTATAATCTATTAAAAAGCTGTTATTAATAAAGCTCAAACATAATACAAAACCACTGTCGGTAGACAAACAAATAAACAAAGGCACAAACAACACAAATAAAAACCAAACTCCACTTCAATAAAAGACTTTTAATTATAACTACTGCTGATTGGAGATTTCTGACCAGGTCTTAGGAATTGAGACCAGATCCACTGAGAATGTCTACTAGTGCCAGCATCGGCATTAGCGTCTCTCTTGGTGTAAGGTTGAGCGAATCTGTATTGATGCCAGTACCAGTGAGCATCGGCTTCAGCTTGTCTCTTAGCGAAAGAAGAGGTGGATTCTTCAGCAGTGGAACCGTACTTAGCTTCTAATTCAGCTTCAGCGATGGTCTTGTTAACGAATAAGACAGAGTCTTCAGTGATGATTGGATAGACATCAGCTGGTAAGGCAACAGCTTCTAAGACAGCGGCATCGGAGAATGGTAAGTCGGTACCGTTAACAGAACCTTGAGCACCTTCAATCTCAGTTTCTTCAGAGGAAGAAGTGGTGGTGGTGTCTTCAGCGGCACCTAAGATGGATTGTAATAAGACAGTAGCGATGGCTAAGATAGTGGATTGAGATAATTGCATGATGGATAATCTTCTTCTTCTGTTGCTTGATGATGAGATAGAGACAGCTTGTAGATAATTGAATCAGATGGTGGGAAAACTCATCTCCTTTATAGTGATTTTCAGATATGTTTGAAATGGGTTTGAAACATTTCAAAAAGAAGAAGAAACTAACAATATTCTCAAACAAGAAATCTTTCGAAACAACCTTTGACTGACATCGCCAGCAAAAAGTACTGTCTCAGATAATATGTAACAGACGTTTAATTAAAGGCCATAAAACATTCATCTTGCATCAAATGAAACTCTAATGAGACATGTCTCATATGTTGCGAGTTTAAGGATTCAGAAGGCCTGATTCCTGTCCGAATCCGGTAATTCTGACAAAGTCGACCGCTTAAAACCGTCGCATGCGTGCCATGTGCCAAATATGGGCCGTCCAGGGTGCTCACGTGATCATATAATATTTTTGTGTCAAGCTAGAATTAAGCTCATGAAATATCGATTATATAATATTTTGGCTTTTAATTATTTAGGACACAGCTAGTGTCCAGGCCGGTTGTGATGAATTCAATTTTATAATAAAAATTATTGATATTTAAACGACAAATATCAAATATATTTAAGAACGTCGGACTCGACGCACTCCCAATATGTATAATTTTGTGACAGAAATAGATCATAAAATAATTATAATATGAATTATATTATGATCTATAATATTAAATATTTTTATACATATATTATAATTATTTCAGCTAGAAAATTAATATATGCTAATCTCGATCTCGATGATCAGATGATCTGGCGGCTAAAGTTTGAAAGTAATTTATAATAATATTTTTTATATATAATATTCCACGATAATTTATCAATTTTAAAGCTGAATATGATCCACATAATTAGCTGAAACCACGTGCACCAGCTGCCATCTGTTCAACTACTACAATTATATCACAGATCATGATAAGCTGTTTTTAGTGACGCCAATATGTATTAAAATATTAACCAAAATAAATAAATAAATAAATAAATAAATAAATAAATAAATAAATAACCTGGGACTTATCAAAGCTACGAAGCGTTAGTAACCCCACAAAGCTGCAAAACCAGTAATATAACTAGAACGGAATATCCCACCTTGAGATAAATCATTTGATCCTGGCGTTACAATTCATCTTTGACGATTTTTCCCTCCTTGATTTCGGATTCCTTCAAGCCACCAGCAATCTTAGAAGACCAACCTCTAGCTCTTTCGAAACCGTTGGTACCGGTTTGGTAGTTCATGAAGACTTCGTGCATCTTATCTTTGGAGGTTTCGACAAAAGGACCATGTTGAACAATTGGTTGATCCAAGACTTTGCCACCTACGAGGACGAATCTGGAGTTGCCCTTTTGGTCCTCTGGGACCTTGCCAGTGACGGTTTCACCATCTCTGTTGAAGAAAGCAGCATAGTATTGTGGCAAATGTGTGCCGTTGACTTGCAAGCCACCTTCCAATAAGTACAGGAAAACGTTGAAGTCTTCTGGGAATTTTTGCTCGAAGGAGCCACCTGGGGCAACTTCGAAGTCATAGTAGTCGACTGGAGTGTATGCTAATTCCTGGACAGACTTGACGCCGTACGATTCACCAGAGATGACCTTGACAGTGGTCTTATCGTGTGGTTTCACAATTGGGATCTCGTCCTTTTTCAAGTCTCTGTATCTTGGGTCACAGTCCTTCAAGGCCTTTGGCAAGTCAACCCACAGCTGCATACCGACAACTGGGGTCTTTTTTGCGTCTTCGACTGGGATCTCAGAGTGAACAATACCTTTACCAGCAGTCATGAACTGTAAATCACCAGGAGTTAAGACACCAGCGGAACCGGTGAAATCTTCGTGGGCCATCTTACCGTCAAGCACATAGGTGATGGTTTCCTGGCCATGGTGTGGGTGGTCTGGGAAACCGGCTGGCGGGACAACGTGGAAGTGGTCCAACATGAGGAAAGGAGAGAAGTTTCTAAGCTTCATCGTACCGATGGATCTTCTGACTCGGGCACCGACACCTTCTTCTTGAGACACGGCTAGGAAATATTTTGAAAGAGATCTGACTTGAACCATATTTGAAATGATGTTAATTGAGTGTGATAGGATATCAATGGTATAGCAGTTTATGGTTTTTTTGAATGAGAGTTGGAATTGAAAGTGTCAAATTGGAGAGTTTATATAGCCTTTGAGCTCCAGATATTTGTATAGGCAGCTGGACCCCAATTGGGGAATTTTCGCGGATTTATAAGTCTTAGTTAATGATTATGCAGAAAATTGTAATTATAAATCACAGAGTTCAGCCGTTCAGCCACACAGTTCTCATAACGTGTGCAAACCAGAACTGAAATGAAAACATAGAAACAAATAATTAGTAATTATTCATAGATTTAGCCCTTTATCAATCATTTGGTAAGTTTTATAAACACTTTATCTGAAAATTAATAAAACTATAGCTATAATTGAAATGATCTATCATCTTCTGGAGACTGGAATAAACGAGCATGAAATAGACCACAAAAGAGAATCCAGCATGATTCTATTCCTAGTCTTGTAGTAATACTAGTAGCCAGTGTAGGCCTAATATGGACTCCGAATCATACTGCAATAGGCCATGGCAAACTAGGTGGGCAGTGAGCTGTTTTTTCTTCTAGTTCACAGCAGGTCTGCCATAACCCACGTCTCCTTGGTGACTCCACAAGTTTTCTTATAGTAATAGCCATTCCTTCCAAGTAGTAAGGTAGAACCACATGACATCTGGATTCGGAACAATATACCAATCAGCATTGGTTACACAGTCTATATTTTTGTGTAAGTCCGACAGCTCACCTAGGTGTAACTTTCGATCCAGATCATCCGTAAAAGTAGCCAAAATTAAATGATAATTAGGAGAAGACATGCGGTTTTCTGGAGAAATGTATTCAGTACCACCGTATCATGAAAATGTATTGAGTTCGAGAGTTATTAAGTTTTTCATAGTAAACTCGAGCAATGTTTTGTAAGCCCAACTTCTCACAATTGTAGCTTTTGAATAAAAACCGAGAAACAAAAAACCAAACAAAGCCCCTAATTAGGAGAATGGCCAGTTTCAGGGGGGGATATATTCGTAGTTTACTCATATCTTCAAAACTTCTCGAGTTAGTGATTTATTAAGTTTGCTAAGTATTCGGTCTTCAGGGAACGTTTCCGAGTATTATTTATATTAAGAAAGTACTGTACGTCTCATATACAATTGCTATCACTGTTTCTTTCCTTGGGAAACGCTTGGAACAGCTGGCAAGTTTATGAAATCCTGGTTAAATATATCCTCAGTCAACTTCCCTTCAATTCTACTCTTCTCCAATCTTCCCTTCATGTTCTTGGTCACCTTAGCTTTGTTGTTGACATTAACAGGAATTTTGGCCATATTACCGTTCGTTATACCCAAACCGATCTCTTCACCGTAAGCATCAGTGACAGTGTTCTCTCTTTGTCCAAACATCATGACATTTTGAGCCTTACGTAACTCCGATAGTTCGAATTTAGCCTTCAGTTTCCTCACTTTCCTCCCTGCTCTTTTCTTAGCTTTCATGTCCTTTGGCACAGGCAGTGCCTTTATCTTGGAATTCTCAGGAGCCTCCCCTAGTTTCTCCACTTTACTTTCAACCTCTTTACGCCATTTCAAACCTTGTGAACCATCTGGAATGGACCCAGAGAAATCGATTCTAGCAGCCAGGATCACCTTACCAGCTATCATTCTCATTGCCTGTTTTCTAAAACTTGGGTCCATATCTTGAACCAAATCAGAATGGAAGAGATACCCTTCATTCACCAAAGAAGTTGAACCTGAGCGACCAAATGTTAACGACCCAACGGTGGATTTGGAGCCTAAAGAGGGGATGTTACACGATGGGGTCTTAGCTAGACCCTCTAGCCCGCCTAAAATGGTTATCAACTGAGATGAAACTGTTGGTCCAACTATGGCTGTGAGATTTGGCGCCAAGACGGTTAATCTGTCACTGATGTATGATAACAATTGACGTTTCGACTCCTCTAACGATATGAGCAGTTCACACGCCTTATTCAACTGTGTGAGTTGTGTTTCTGTGAGATTTGTCCCTGCTGTTTGTGCTTGATGGGTAGACATAGTTAACATCAAGAGCTTCTCCTTTCCAAGGAAATACAACGAATCTTCATTGATCTTAAGCTCATTACCAAATATTTGGACCAACTTGGCGTACTCTATGGCGTTGGGCACCAAGGTTTCCAACTCTGGGTATCTTTTCTGATATCTAAGTTTGATAAAGTTGTGAATTATGATAATCTCATTGGTGATTTCTAAAGAAAGAGCATTAACTGTGATTAAAAATTGAGATTCCTCTTGTTTGGAGACAAATTTGTTGCTGAGGTATTGGTGAATTTGAGAAAGAACTGGCTGAAGCTTAGTTGATACGGCTGTGTGGTCTGTTATATCTTGGATCTGATCAATTTGAATCCTGTCCAATGGTATGAACGTGGTGCTTGATGGTTGGTTCAACTGATCTTTCTCTTGTTCTTCTTCAATTCCTTGAATCTGACCGATGTTGTTAGTATCGACTTCAGTCTCTTGTAGCTCTTGTTGTTGTTCATCCGAAGATCCAAAATCGGAGTCTAAGTCATCCAATAAGTCCTGATCTAGAGACATTACTGTATTGTTTCACTCTAGTTGCCACTTTATAACATTGAAAACATTGAAAAGTATGTGCCACTTCATATTAATCTTAAATTTTTATTGCAGATCAGCCACAAAACCAATTCTGGGGGAGTGGCCTTAACAATCAGTGAAGCCAATACGCGTCGATTTTCATCAGTTTATAATTTTATAGCTAAGCTGGCTCTTTAACAGGCTAAAGCCCAGATCAGAAATATTATCATTAAAAGGCAGAGGAAGCTGCTCTACAGACAGTCACTCACATCTCTTAACCAGCAATGTCTTCAAAGACAATACCCACACCGTCCAATGAAACCATCCAACATAACAATCTCATCGCCAAGACCCAACAGCTAGCACTCCAGCACTTCAAGCTTTCCAATTTCACTGAATCAATAGCTATATACACCAAAGGGATAAAATTCTGTCTTTCCTTAACACCCACTCAAATCCAGAACATTCGCCTCTCTCACAAACTAACCTCACGCCCACCAGACCTCAAGCCTGATGATCCAATATATCACCCTAAATTCTCAACATTATTAGATTCAAGAGCCGCTTGCTATATCAAAACAGGAGAGCTAAACAAGGCGCTTAAAGACGCAAAGAACATCGTCAGATGCGATCCATACTCGTCAAAGGGACACATACGGCTTGGGAAGGTCTATGAATTGATGAATGATGGTAAGTTGGCTTATGAAAGTTATTCTAAAGGCTTGAAATATTTGGATGTGGGGTCAAAGAAATTTGGGATCAAGAACAACGCGGCGGCTATTTCACAACTACAAACCGCCACCAAGAGATTAAGATTGGTTCTAAAGGAGAAGAAAGAACAATATCCGCAAATCATACCTATTCCTGATTTACCAAATGGCTCAGAGATACCAGCATCACCAACATCTACAGATCCAATGGACGTGTTCCCATTTGAATTGATTGATTTGATCCTTAGAGAACTCCCCTTCAATCAGATCATCAAGCAGTGCCTCTTAGTCTCACATAAATGGCACGATATCTGCTCATCTCTATCCATGTTTGACGACATTAGAATCAAAGCTCATAGTACGCTCAACGACGTCCAGAATTGTGTCAACAAGATCACGAAATGGAAAAAATTGCATAGGCCAAATTCAAATGGGATTCCGTTGAAGTCTTTGAAGGTAGGAATCACCAGTGTTGGTGAAGAGAGATTGATCTTCAGATTGTTGCTCCATAAGTCCAATTTGAAGATCTTGGATACTTTGGATTTACAGTTCAATCAGATTGGTATCAAGGATATTATGGAAGGTGTGAATTTCTCAGAGAACGCAGAACGTTTCCTAAAACAGGTCAAGACTTTGAAATTGCAATGTCTTTTCAACCCACGTTATGAGGAGATGCTATTGCAATATCTACCAAACATCCAATCTTTAATGCTCGTTCCCTCTTACGATGGAACCAGAGGGAGATTAACACTTCCAAAGAATTACCAGTTCAAGAACTTCGTGACGAAATTGAAACATCTCAGCATCCTTGGTGATATCAAACAGCCATACATCTCTGTTCCATTCCATAACTTATTCGTTCGTGACGCTAAGCAGTTGATCAATTTGGAATCGTTGCAGATCGTCGGCTACGACTTCACACAGTTGAACTTGGTCAACGAGACTTACAACTTCCTTCAAAGATTCCCCAAACTACGTCATTTGGTCTTGGAGAACAATAGGAACTTGACATTGAGACACCTTTTGAAGAACCACGATATTTTGAAGTTGAAAAGACTAAGAACTTTTGTCTTCAGAGAAAGAGAAGTCAAGTATGTGGAGTCGTTGCACTTGTTCGAGTTGGAATATTTGGTTAACATCTTCCATGGATTGAACAACTTGGACCTCACGAACTCATCCATATCGTACCATGGTCTACGAACCCTACTTCAATCAACAGGATCCGGATCTCTAAGACAGTTATCAATCGGTGCTTGCCAACATTTGCATTTCCCAAGTTCAGGGCTCCTTCCATTCAACGCTCAGTATGTCAACATTCATGAATTATTAGCATTGGCTCCTAACTTGGTCAAACTTCAATTGAACCAAAGTTCCGGTTTCACAGATTACACTTTACAACAGTTCATTCTTGCTATCAAGGAATACCCGCCTACTCAAGTTAGACCTCTACAAGAGTTGTTATACTTGGATCTTTCCTTTAATGAGGGTCTTCAAAGTCATACAGTTTTGGATTTCGTCTCTTTGCTACCAAAGTTAAAACATTTGATCATCCATGGTGCATACTTGAACAATGAAACGGAGGTTTACCTAACAAGAAGATTTGGCATCAAAGTGGAGAGTTTGGTTGAAAAGAAAAGTTGGAAAGTTTACGGTGTTAACACATATGACCCGTTTAACTGTTAGAAGTAATCTTATAAGAATATAATATACACATATGATCTTATGTACGTTTACAATAACCCTATTCTAACCCCTGGAACACCATTATCACCCCAGAATTGTCCAAACTGTTCGCAATGACTTTGATCATAAGCCTGTCTAGCCTTTGACTGCCATTCTTTCATATTTTCAATTCTTGTGTCAGAGGAAGGATGTGTGCTTAAGAACTCAGCTCTTAACATTCCTGAACTCTTCTGCTTTTCATATTGAGCCATACGTTCCCATAGTTTATATGATTCAGAAGGGTTGAAACAAGCCTTAGACATAAGCATTAGACCAATGTAATCGGCCTCCGTTTCCATTTGTCTTGAAGCTGGCATGGTGAAGATAGCGTTCATGATCAATCTATTGATCAAGTCTGACCCTGTGACAGTGTAAAGAAACAACCCAATCATACCATAAATTGGAGAACTGGATAGGTTCTCACCCGTATGTCTTGCCAATTGGTGTGCGAATTCATGCGATAGCACCGTAGCTAGCCCGTCATCATTTTGACAGATTGACAGGATTGAAGAGAACACAAACACTTTACCACCTGGTAAGACGAACGCATTAGGTGGAGCATTTGGATCCACAATGACGTGGATCTTCCAGTCAAGTTGGTCTGCGTTGACTGGCGAGACATCTAGGATTCGCTTGAAAATGGAGGCGACTTTCTTTGTGGTTGGGTGAGAAGCTGGAAGGATTTGTCCCTGTTGATTGTATTGATTCAATAACTGACGATAAGATTGATTGCCAATCTTCTCTTCAAGCCATACTGGAGTCCAGATGAATCTCTTACGACCTGTCACTGGTGCTTCGTGGAGATTTGAGACGTATATTAAGCCACTGATAGAGAGAAAGGCAAGGACATAGCGGCGTGATTTAGGATCTTTCAAAAGATTGGTATTGGAGACTTGATTGTTGAAACGACGATATGTGGCATATGATCTCAGTGTTGGAGTGTAATTAAATTTGTGGGAATTGGTGGGATTGAGCTTGGTGAAGCGGAAGTTTGACTTAGCCAAACTGCTTAAAGTGTTTCTGAACATATTGCCTAGCAGTCTTTGTGGTCAATAATTGAACAAATGATGGAAAAAAGAAGTGGCGTTGATGGTAACACAAAAGCCAATTTCTTATAAATTCAGATGGCGTTTGAACTTTGTACTAGCTGAAGTAAAATCGCGAGTTGCTGACATTTATTTGAAATTTAAAAATGCCGCAGAAATTGCAGATGTCTGCATTTTTAAATCTCAAATTATCGTCAAAATGTCCCGAGCGTCAGTCGCGCACACAAAGTTAAAAAAATTTGAAACCAAAACAAAGATAAACAATTTGACATATAAATCTGTCAACTTTCCCCCTAAATAGAAGAACGGTCAGTAGATCAACCAACCAACCAACCAAACCCTCACAAAGATCAACCTACACACATAATCAACAATGGCCAAAGCTGAATTCGGGACACCCAAACACCTAGCCAATCAAATGAAGGCTCGTGGGCTTCAAAAGCTTAAATGGCATTGTCAAGTCTGCAGTAAACAATGCCGTGATGCTAATGGGTTTCAAAGTCATATTCGTTCAGAGACACATCTAAGGAAGATCTCCAATGTTACAGGGGAGGATATCGAGAATTATTCTAAAGACTTTCAGACGCAGTTTTTGAAAGATTTGAAAGATTATCACGGTGAGAAATTCATTAATGCTAATAAGTTTTATAATTCTGTTATCCAAGATAAGGATCATGTCCATTTGAACTCTACGAAATGGTCAAGTTTATCCCAGTTCATCCAACATCTATCGAAAACGGGTCTCATTAGAATCAAAGCCGATCAATCAGGAAATCCAGATGAAGATCAAGGTTTAAGCTCGTTGGACATATCATATATCAATAATTCAAGTGACAATATACTAAGACAGGAAATGCTTAAGAAATCAGAAGATGATCAGAAGAAGGAAGAGAGTTTGGAAATGAGACTGTTAAAGCAACAGATCCAAAGAGGAAATCAAGGAGTAACATCACAAGAGGAGAATAAAATTGTAAAACCAACAGATAGAGAAGAATCTGAGAAACCGGTTAAGATAAGTCTTGGTTTTAAGAAAAAAGACAATGAAATTGAAAAGAAGTCCATTGGAATGGGTGGGTTCAAGATTGGTAAACCAAGTGTCAATGCTCCTTCTAAGAAGAACATTTTCAAATGATTGAATATTTCCGTTTCTGCACGTGATTAAGACCCAGGGCAGAATCCGGGTGTGTAGCCCCGCAATTTCTCCTTTTCTATGATTTTCGGATGCATGTTACCGGTCCAGGATAAATTCGCTGGAATGGGACGCCTGGCCGGATCATTCTATTAATTATATAATAGTGGCTGCTTATTGGTTACAAAGTTTATAGCTGGGACCTTGATATAAATATCATTTACAAATCTATTAACCGCGCGCTTATATACCATCTTATGTCGATTGAAATAAGAGAGACTTTCTCAAACGTTTATAAGCGCCTGATGGCCCAATTGTATGGACAACAGTACTAATACAACGGTGCAGCGGTGACTCTTAATTGAAAAATGACCGGAGCGGAATCAGGCGCGTGCTACACGCCTGCGATTAAATTACAGTGCGTTCTATCGCGTGGATTATCGGCTTGGACTCTGGAGCCGCTAGATATAAGTTGAAATGTTTTCGTCCTGTTTTCCATACCTTTGCACTGTTCAGACTCCAGCTGAGTTGGCTCTTCTAGAATAATACTTCGTACAATATCGTAATAATGAGCGAACCAAAACGTATGTCTCAAATTATGCTGTTTTGGTTTCATGTTTGGGGAAAAGATCTGGGGGGAAAAGCAAGGGAAATCAGAACAAAGCTTACAATTAGATCCTTCAAGTTCTGACCGTTTAATTTTTCACTTCCACATTCTGATCTCACTCTTTTCTTCATTCTGAACCTCGATAGAACAGTTAACTAACAACAATGCCCAATAGCACTTCCATTCATTTACCAATTCTTAGCCGGTGCCGTTGCCGGTGTCTCTGAAATTCTTGTGATGTACCCATTGGACGTCGTCAAGACCCGTATTCAATTGCAAGTTGGTACCGGTGCTCAAGCCGAGTACAGCGGTGTTGTGGACTGTTTCACCAAGATTATCAAAAACGAAGGCCCATCCAGATTGTACAAGGGTATCACTGCTCCAATCTTGATGGAAGCTCCAAAGAGAGCCACCAAGTTCGCTGCCAATGACGAGTTCTCCAAGATCTACAAGACCGCCTTTGGTGTCGATAAGCTAAACCAGCCTTTGTCAATTCTATCTGGTGCCTCTGCCGGTGCCGTCGAGTCCTTCGTTGTCGTTCCTTTCGAATTGATCAAGATCAGAGTCCAAGACAAGAACTCCCCATACAAATCTGTCCCAGATGCCTTTGCTAAGACTTTGAAGAACGAAGGTATCTTGGCCTTCTACAACGGGTTGGAAGCCACTCTTTGGAGACATATTGTCTGGAATGCTGGTTATTTCGGGAGTATTTTCCAAATCAGAACCTTATTGCCAAAGCCTGAAACCAACACCCAAAAGACCGTCAACGATTTAATCGCTGGTGCCATTGGTGGTACTTTCGGTACCATCTTGAACACCCCATTCGATGTCGTCAAGTCCAGAATTCAAAACACCGTGCTCAAGCCTGGTGAGGTTAGAAAGTACAACTGGACTTTGCCATCTTTGGCTTTGATTTACAAGGAGGAAGGGTTCGCTGCTTTGTACAAGGGGTTCTTACCTAAGGTGCTAAGATTAGGTCCAGGTGGTGGTATTCTTTTGGTCGTCTTCACCACCACCATGGATTTCTTCAGAGGTATCCACTACGGCAAGGAGGAAAAGAAGCCTGAAACTCCTTTGAAATAAGCTGTCTGAATCCTTGTTGTGATATTGATTATTGCATGCTGCATTTGTTGTGTTCTTATTCTGTCTCTCTGTAAATTAGCTCTTTCTCTTTTTGTGTTTTGTTCCGCCTGTTAATAGATATTGTTATATTTTATGAGTGCTAGACGTAGATAATTAGGTGTGGAGTAGGCATCGTACATTAATACGCTATGCCCAGATCTTAGCTTTATTTCAAGGCGGCTATCACTTACGCATAAAAATAATTTCCACTACAAGACAGCTACAGCGCTATACATCCTACAGCATTTAAGTAACTAACAAGTACAATTTCTCAAAAGATAAGATCTCATTCAAAACAAGCTATACAAACTATATACTAGAAAGAATGTGTGACCTACCAGCCCTCCCTAATCCCAACACAATCTACTTGCAAAGGTAGTTGCGACACCGGACTAACAAAAGGGCGCTAAGATGAGCACTTAAATTTCGGCGATGAAACATATTTAATCTCTCCAAGGACTTGACGCCTAGTCTTACATTATGAGTTTTAACTTAAGACCAAGCAACACGGTTTAAAGTCCTGGTTGTCCGCACGAAGTTTCTCTAAGAACTAACTGTGTGTGTAATTGGAAGAGTTTTGTTGTTGGTTGGCAAATTTTTATTTTATACGCCACTCAATGGGGACATCCGAACATTTCCAAGATTTTAGGGCTAAAATAAAATGGCAGATTGTATGGCGGCTCCGCGGGTGTTGTGGCACAGCAGCAAAACTGGAGGGAGACAATCTGAAAGAGGGCAACCAAGTTATCTGTTGTTACCTAATGGCCAACAACTATCATGATTCAACTGTTATATATAAATTCGACCTGCAAATAACTGCTCAATGTCCCTGCCTTTCCACAACTCAAGCATAGACTCAGAACGAGTCTCTGTGTTGATCAGATTCTCCAATAACCTGTACACAGACCTTCAACTCCCCGTTATCAAACTAGTTGATCTTAATATATCATGGTTAAGACAATCGGTACGTGAACAGAACCCAGATTTAGCACATAGAAGAATCCGTTTCATCCACTCAGGGAGAGTACTTAATGAACATACCAACTTCATCACTGAATATCATAACTTTGTCAAGTTCAATCAATCCAGTTCAAATGAAGCAGAACAAGGACGCTTCATAATACATTGTCTCATAGGTGATATCATCTCCGCTGAAGAACTTCAACAAGAGAACGAATTGGACACAAGGAACACAAACCAAAGCACAACGGAGGCACCAGTGGGGTTTGATAGGTTGGCCTCTGCGGGGTTCTCACCTGATGATATTACCAATCTAAGACAACAATTCAGACAGATATATGGTGATTTACCTATTAACAACGATTCTCAAACGAACAATCAAGATGACGACGATGACATCGATAACGAACAACGAAGAAATGATATCAGACAGTTAGAAGAACGTTGGATTGACTCTACGGTTAACGAAATGGATGAATTCAATCAAATGACTCAAGGTGCTGGCGCTGGTGGTTCTACTACTTTTAGTAACAATGGTAATGAAGATTTGCTAATTGGGATCCTCATTGGATGCTTATTTGGGGTCTTGAGCTTGTTCTTGTTAAAGGAGGACGGATTGGTTAATAAGAGACAGAAAATGGCGATTTTTGCTGGTGTGATTGTGAATTTCTCATTCGGTCTTGTTAGACAATGGTCTTGATGTGTCATACGTTGAGGGTTTGCAATATGGACGTATAGAACAGTGGAATTGTTGTTTAGTTTACTCGGTATAGTGAAACTACATGAGGTTATGATAATATGTGGAAAGAGAGAGAGCTATAATATTGTAGAAGTTGTTGCGGCCAGACCTGTGGCACCAAGCGCTTAACACTTATTGAGACTTGAACTTCTTTGAAGGTTCTCTTTGTGGCCAATAGAATTAGGCCGATACAATATCAAATTTACTGACCTTGTGACTGATCCTTGAGCCAATTTGGTGACACAAAAACGTTGTTATTGTTTACATTTTCTCAAGTTCCGAGGGGGGTCGGCTTGAAGGAGCACGTGAGCAAACCGGATTCAAAGCATTTGGAAAAATTAAAAATCATATAGACGAAATCATACAAAGACTTAAAATATCTCCATTGACTAATCTTTAATTCTTACACAAGTCTTACTCCACCATCTTTGGAACGATCAGTCCCTTATAATCATGTCCGAAATAGAAGCCTCCACAACTCTGCTTAACCGTGTGGATGGGTCAGCCAAATTACAAATCAAAAGCACACAAATAATCTGTTCTGTTACAGGTCCAATTGAACCTAAATCTCGTCAAGAATTACCATCCACTTCTTCATTATCTGTGATCGTGAGACCAGATGTCGGTGTGACATCAACCAGAGAGAAGAACCTGGAGGAGAAGATACGTGTAATCTTGAATCAAGCGATCGCTGGGGAATTGTATCCTCGTCAGAACATTCAAGTCACATTACAAATCTTAGGTGCTGGTGAATCTAAAAACTACACTGTTAAAGAGCTCACAGGTATGGTGAATTGTTCGTACCTTGCTCTGATCGATGCCGGAGTTGCATTGAGGTTCTCCTTTGGGGCGCAATGCTTCACCATTGGACACGATGATGTCTTAGTTGTTGATCCCACGGGCGAAGATTTGAAGATCAGTAAGAGTTCACATGTCGTTGTTTATGATGTCAAAGAGGGCAAAGTTGACCAGCTTTTGTACGCTGATAGTTTGGGCTCCTTCACAGAAGAGCAAGTGTACGAGGTGCTAGGGAAGGCCATCAAGGAGGTGGAAGGCATCCATGCTAAGTTCAGGGAGATCATCCAAACGAAAGTGGAGAAGGACTACGTGTGGCAATTCTAGACTGTTTATTTAACCTTTAATAATATAATAATATGGATTTCATTAAGAATATATATACATCAACATATATAGCATAGTTTTTGTTTTTCCAAAACAGCAACTTCATCGTCATAAAAAAAACACAACAGCAAACAGCAATAACCCCCCTTCCTTCAAAGATATTCTTCAACCAGAAAAATAAATCTTCTCCCTATCTATAAATAAGTGACATGAAATGTATGCAGAATCTACTTTTAGCGGATTTAGTTCTTTGGTGGAGTGAATCTGATCTTTCTGGTCTTGATACCGGCCCACTTGAACTTCTTAACGTAGACAGAGATCAAGTAAAGAGAGGAAAGAACAATGATGGCCTTCAAACCCAATTGCTTTCTTTCATCGTGGTCTGGTTCGGAGGCCCAGTTCAAGAAGGTGGTGACGTCCTTGGCCATTTGGGAGGTGGTGGCTGGGGTACCATCTTCGTACTCAACCAAGTCGTCAAACAAGACTCTACCCATGGCAATGGCACCACCTGGGAAGTATGGGTTGTAGTTGGAGCCTGGTGGCAAGACAACACCAGCTGGAGGCTCGTCTGGGTAACCGGTCAAAAGGGCAAAGATGTAGTCACAGGCACCGTGTCTGGCCTTGACGATTAAGGATAAGTCTGGTGGGAAGGCACCTTGGTTGGCGGCTCTGGCGGCTTGTTCGTTGGCGTATGGGCCTGGGATGTAGTCGGCCAACTTACCGGCTCTCTTTCTTGGGTTACCTTGGTCATCTGGTTCGTCGTCGTATTCGAATTGCTCAGCCATTTCTCTGACCTCGGAGTTGGTGTGGGAGACACCAACCAAGGTTCTCCAGGCAACACGGTCCAAGGAGTGACAGGCGGCACAGACTTCTCTGTAGACTTGGTAACCTCTTCTGATGGAGGCGTGGTCAAAGGTGTCGAACATACCGTTGTGGGACCAGTTGTAGGCTGGTGGATGTAAACCGTGCTCAGCGGCAGTCATGGCTTCGGCAAAGACTGAGTCTTGGTACAACAAGAAAGAGGCAGTCAAACCGGAGGCCAAGGCACCACCAGCAATGACCTTTTGGGTCATGGAGGTAGGACCAACAGCAGCCTTGGCTGAGGTGGAGAATTGTTTCTGTGGGAAGGGGAATGTTAGTATTTTGCAAGTTCTCCAGGTGGAGCCAGCAGCCAGCTCAGTTCAGCGCTCAGCTCTTTGAGATCTACGTTTGACGAGCCATTAGTTCATTTGTGTGTATCTCTCTCGCTCTTGTATTGTGCGAATATTGCTTGTCTGGTCTTGGCCAATAAGATTCGTCGGATTTATAAAGTGCGAGGGGAGGCGTTCATTGCCAGGTATCTCTATCGATCTATGCCAGTGTCTGTGTATGAATGGAATAATGAGGTAAGGATCTAGTGATATAGTATCTCATGATTGATATGCTTGATGAATTGAATGGCTGCTTTGTGAATCTGTGAAAGTGTAACAGTATCATGGCTTTGCAATAGCATTGAAGAGTGAGACTTGAAGGGTAAACATGACGAATGGAAAGAGAGGAAGAGACAATTGAACACATCATGAAGCCAAACTGCGGTCGTATCTCTAGCCTGCTCAGTCGACTATTAATCTCAAATGGCTTTATTGAATGGAACTCTGAACTAAACTGAACCGTGCTGTGCTGCACTGATTAAGGGGATCGACGTACGATGTTGGATCTAACAGCTGATCTGAATGAAGAGAACATTGTTAACGAAAGATGTGAAGATGATCTTGCAAATCAAAAGCACTACAGTGTGTCTTAGGGCTAGATAGCTTTCTATGCCATTTTCCAGTTTTTTTGTTTTGGCCTTTTTTTTCTTCCAGCTTCCCATACAAAACCTTTCATGCACCGAGCAGCTTAACTGGTGGGCTGTCCCGAGCCAGTAGTTGAAGTAATTTTTTTCGCACCTGCACGAATAAACCGATAAAAACTGGCCCTCATTGGTTGAAATCGCATGGTCCGCGCGGGCTGCATAACCACCTGCGCTGTTGCCCGTGGGATCTGGCAGATGCCGTTAGTACTTGTTATTTCACTACGATGTCTGATCCCAGAAATTAAAAAAAAAAGGCTATCTTGAATATAGAAGATGTTCATTCGCTCAATTCTCTCTATTAAGCATACATATATTTTATCGCAAAGTTTCCAGTTTCTAGTTATGTCAGGTTTTTAGCTTATCACCGATATCTGACGCACTATAATCCAGATTCTGCCATTGGCTCCTGCTCCTCGGTTAGTTCGCGAATAGAAGCGCGTTAATTATATTTTATATAATTGTTGAATCTCGGTCACGTGATTTGGAAGATCTGAACGTACAACGGATTTAGGATATAGGCCGGATTTGTGTGCAAGTAACTGCTAATTACTAGTAATATAATTGAATAAAGGGGTCATAAAGTCATTAATTAATAAATAGATAGGTCACCATGAGTGTATACCATGATGAATGCAAGGAGGGTATCAAATTGAATTGAGATTGTAAAGTAAAGTCAGACTCATTTTAACTGAGACTGAATGCAAAAAAGGGGGGATGAGGAAGGAGACTCTTCAGTGTTGAATAGGGATCCATTTCTTATTAGTCCAACCTTTAACAGTGAACTGAGTGTTACCATTCAAATATCCCTTTGGTTTGATAGATCTGGAGCTATTTTCCATCAAATCGTGTAATTGTAACCAAGGTTTAATCTTCAATCCATCAGTAAGTAAACTGCTATTGTTCTTAACCGAAACGATGGAGACGAGAGAATCGTTTTGATCAACGATGTTCTCATTGACGTATTCTGAATTGGAATTGTTCGTCACTGGTAAATTGTCATCTCTTGGTGGTAAGACAACATTGTTCCAAAGCTTTTCACGGACTTTTAAGGAGAGAACCAATTTTCTATCCTTAATTTTGGACAAGTTGATTGAAGAGGTATCACCAATTTGATCAACGTTCTTAAGAAGACCTTTCATTCTAGCAGATGTTTCAAAAGCGTATAGTTTGAGGAATTCAGGATTGATTCTTGATTCTCTGGATTTGTGGACAGTTGAAGTGGTAGTGTTCGGAAACGAAGTTGTAATTTTGAAAGTCGTTAGTTCTTGGCCTTGGGTATTAGGACTTGGCAATCTGTCATCTGTGAGTCTTGGTTGGACACTGAACACTTTCTCATCCGCAGAGTAGAGCAAGTTGGAAGCAGACAAAGTGATTCTTCTCAAGGATAGAGACAAGTTTGAAATGAGAGATGGCTTCTTAGCGATTGAGGTCTTCTTGCAGCTCACTGGGGAGATGTGAGACACATGTTTCTTATCAAAAAAAGTCTCATCAATGTCTCCCAAGATATCAGAAATGTCCAAAGGATCGTTTTCAAGGAAGAAACTGGAATCATAATCAAAACTGGTGCCATCATCTTCATCACAATCAGAACTGGCCAAATCCCAATCAACGAAACTGGCCTTGTTGTTTAACGGATGTGAGAAGTTGGAATCTGGTTTGGAATGTGAATGGTAGGAATGTTGATCAAGTGACGATGCTGAGACATAGCTGAATAAGGACAGGGTGGATTCAGATGTGGAAAGGGACATCGTATTGGAACATATACTGTTTTGTCTCCTTTGTGACAGTATAGATTGAAGAGCTGGTGTTGTGCTGAACTTCTTACTGGAAGAGGAACAAACTGAACTATTCCTGGAGTAACATCTATCACTTTGGATAGGAATGGAGTTGATGACTAACGTCATGTTACTGAAATCTGGTTCAAGTCTACTGATTGAGACGGGAGGGAGTTATATCAGTTTTTGTTAATGAACTATGGAGCGGTGAATTTTGGAAACTGCCGTCCACTTCGTTCTGATTTGAAGTTGTTGATGTGAAGGCAAAATAAGAATCCAACCGGATATGGTGTTTATTTAATGAAACTAAAGATGGTTTACCATAGTCCATGACTTGGTGCCTTTTGATGGAATTACTAGAAAGGCAAGCGCCATATGTATGACTAGAAATCCTAATCACTATCAGATGGTCATGGATACTCCCGCCGGACTTCTGTACGAAAAAGAACACCCCAAGCCTAACTTCAACACGCGCGCACAAGTGTCCGTCTAGAGCTAGGCAGAGGGTTTTGTTTGTGCCCTGCCTGGGAAGAGCCCTGTAGGCGGAGAACCGAGCCCGAGTACTGTTGGGCGTACGGATATAAATTTCCTCTTTTGTACTTTTCCAACCGTTGAGCAAAAAGCCCCCAGGTTGATGTACAAATTGCATATATTTTAAAAACCGTTGGAACTAATTGGGGAAAATGTCCGCATACATTTCGCAGCTCATCTACGTAACATGTCTACTTTTATGAATCATAATTCCATCAAGAAGATGACCCAGCTGCTGGTAGAGTCTTAAGATACTGAATCTCTATTCGCCAGTTGAAATTTACTGTTTTATTGAAGTTTATAGTTGGACTAGATCATGTTGTGTCCGATTTAAATGCTGTGTGAATAACCCAGCGGGTAACTGTGGATTAATTTAAAAACTGGCACCAAATTCCAAAAATTGTACTATCGGTCGGTTTCTCCCGTTTGAGCCAGAAAATCCAGTAAGTGAATAATTCTGCTTAAAGCTTGCCGCTCGGGAGCTTGCGGGAAGTCTTACGGCCGAGCTGAACCGATATTTTTTTGGTTTTCGACTGGAAGACCTGCGGCTCGGATAACTTCACCTTTTTGGGAATTATGCCACAAAGTCAATAACTGGGGTTTCCTAAAAGGGTAATTTACTGAGCTTCTTTGGGATAGAAGCCCCAGATCACATGATTCATCACGCGGATGAAGTCTACAACAATACTACGATATAACAAGTTTTCAAAAGGATATCTAATATATTTCAAAAATATTAATGTCAAAAGTCAAGATTCTTACTTGGATTCCTTCTTGTTCTTTCTGGATTCCATGTATTGTTGGAAGGAAGCGATTGGGTTGTAGTTGTTGACTCTAAAGATGTAGTACAAGACACACATAGCGACAAGGTTGAAGATGATGTAGACCCAGAATAGACCATAGTTTCTCCAGATGTAGCTGAACTTAACACCAACAGTGAGCAAGTACTCGTCACCAACAGTGTACTTACAGTAGCCACACTGAGAAGTAGCTTCTGGATTCGTGACGTAACCGGAGACAGCCTTGAGGAATGGGTCAAGGTATTCACCACAAGTCTGGCCTTGAGGAGGTTCCAAGTAGGACAATTCGTCAGCGGCGCAGACAACCTTCTTACCATGGATCAACACAGAGAGCAAGTTCTGAACGAAATAGGTCAATGGGGAAACTCTGTACATGAAAGTCCAGAACTTAGGCATCAACGAATACGGCTGGACAACACCACAGAAACTAATCAAGAAACTTAAGAACAAACTGGTCAAGACAGAAGCGGAAGGCAAGTCTGGAGCAAAGTAGATAATGGCCAAACCAAGAGAAACAAAGAACAGCTGGAACATGATGGTGTGGAACAAGAAGAACAAGATCGATCTGGAGGCCTCAGGGAACAACTTCAATGGGAAGTAGAGGCAGCAGAAGTACATGGTACCGAAGACAAGTTGGTAAGGCAACTCGTTGACGAATTGAGCAATCAACAAGGTGGACCAGTGGTAAGTGTTGGACTTGGACTCTCTAACCTCGAACAACTCTCTGGAGTCGATGGCTCTGGCTTGGATCTGGTTGATCAATGGGGCGGAAATGACAATGGAAAGGAAGGCAGCAAACATGGCGTTTTGCAAACCGACAATCGAATCCTTGACTGCCCAGAAGGTGAACCCAACAAACAAACCAGCAGACACCATCAACATCATCTTGGACATCACGTACTCAGGCGATCTGTAGAACTGGACACCCGTTCTTCTGATCACATACATCAACTGGGACCAGTATGGAATGGCATAGGTGTTGTGCAACTCCTTGTTGTCAGCCATGGACAAACCGTCTTCGGACTGGGTGTTCTTCAAGAGCGAAACTTCCTTGGTGGTGGCCTCGAACTCTTCAGAGGACTTCCAAATGTCAAACCAGTTCTCCTTGACAGAGGCAGTGGCACCGGCACCGATGGCTTCCAAGATGTACTCGGCAGGATTCTCTTGAATCTCACACTTTCTGGCACCGTGTCTCTCAAAGTAACCCAAGATGGCTCTGGAGTTCTCACCAATGTCACCAAAGTACACGGTCTGCCCACCTTTTCTCAACAACAACAAACGATCAAAGGATTCAAACAACGTAGCAGAAGGTTGGTGGATGGTACACAAGATGGATTGACCGGCACCAGCCAACTTTCTCAACAATTGAACAATAGACCAAGCGGATTGAGAGTCTAAACCAGAGGTTGGCTCATCCAAGAATAGCAACAACGATGGCTTAGCAACCAACTCAACACCAATGGACAACTTCTTACGCTGTTCGACATTCAAACCGGAACCCAAGGCACCAACGATGGCGTCGGCGTACAACTTCATGTCAAGAATGGTGATGATCTTCTCAACGTAGTCCAACTTCTCAGAGTCTGGCACAGAGGCCGGTCTTCTAAGTCTTGCGGCAAACTGTAACGATTCTCTAACGGTCAGCTCGGAGATGTGCAAATCTTGTTGTTGGACATACCCGGTGGATCTCTTGAAAGTGGCATCCAAAGGCTTACCGTTGACCAAGAAATCACCAGTGATGGTACCGAAATCGACTCTTTGAGACAAGATGTTCAACAGCGTGGTCTTACCAGCACCAGACTCACCCATCAGAGCAGTCAAAGTACCAGGCTTGACGTAACCTTGAACGTTGTCCAACAACTTTCTGGTAGCTCCCTTGTATGGAATGACATAGTCGATGTTTTGCCAGACAAAAGTACCAGTGGAACCCAAGTTTGTGAACACGTCGTCCACATCATCGGCAGTGGCGGATCTGTTGAGCTTGTTCAATTGGTCTTGTTGTTCCAACCCGTCGGCACCAGCTTCAGGGTCGTCTTTGGAACCTTGCAACTCAGAGTCCAAAACCACATCTTCCTCCATGACAGCAGCACCTCTCTTGAAGTACAATTGGTCACCGCCACCCTTGACGGCCCTCTTGTGCTCAGTGACGAAAGCATTGACGGCAATGAAGAAGATCAAGAAAGCAATAAGGAACCCCAAATTTCTCCACACGTGGCTGTAATGGTAGCTGAACTGGACCCTCATATAGTTGTCACCCGAAACAGAGGACTGGCCAATCTCAGAACCGACAAAGGCACAGACTTGATTCGCAGCAGACACGGCTTCGTAACCAGGACCACTTGGAACTAAAGTGCCACCACAGTCCATCATTCTCCCGTGGAACTCGGTGGCCATCATACTCTCGTAGGACCATCTGATTGGGTTGATGTAGGAGATCCACTTGAACCAAGGATGCATGGACTTCAACTGGATCATGAACCCGGTGTAGACAAGCACAGCCAACAAGAAGAGACCAGAGATGGCATTGGCAGAAGCAGCGTCGTCACAGACAGCAGCAACAGCTTGGAACAAAGCAGTGATGGTTTCAGAGGACAAAGTCAAGAACAGCAAGTTGATGAAGAACTGGCCTGGTTTTCTGGCAAGATTGGACAAGAAGTAGATCAGAACGTAGAAGAGAATCAAGGAGCAGAACTTGAAAGGGAAACGGGTGAGCACACCAGCGAGAACCTCAGCGGAAGGATGGAAGAAGGAGTAAGACTTCTGTTTCATCAAGATCGGTCTCTCGGCAAACTGAGCAGTCATAGCAGCCAACCCCATCAACGAGTAGTACAACACCATGAAGAACACAATACCACCTCTGGAGAACGCACCAGCAGTGGTTGGAGGAGTGTTGTAGTAAAGAGAACCGGCAATCAAGGCTTGGATCACAGAAGCAGCACCATCAATGACCTGGTAGCTCGCGTCACCAAGAGTTCTCTGGAAACTTCTGGTGGTAAGCAAATGCAACTGCTTGAGGTAAGAGATGGTGTATCTGTGGTGGACGTTGCTCTTCTCCAAGGCCAAGGATTTGTCGTAGATGTCTCTCGTCTGATCACCGTTGGTTTGGCCCTCGTACTTCTCAACTTCTTCCAAAAGTTCAGCGTACAAGGCAGAGTTTCTCCAAGCCTCTTCGAAATCATCGGCGGTTCTTGGAGCAGTGTTCTCGAACCCAGGTCTCACAACACGGCCCTTCACATCGGTGACAGCAGTCAAGTACTCAGCGGTGGACTGTCTAGCAGGACATTCGAACCCCAAGTCAATAAAGTATTGCTTAGCAGCTTCAGCCTTCCCAAAGAACACTTCACGACCTTCGTACAACACCAACACTTTGTCGAAACATTCGTAGATGGTCTCACCAGCCTGGTAAATGGTGACAAAGGCAACAGACTTGGTCAAGTTGGTGGTGGTTCTGATAGCCTGGGCGTACTCCAAGGCAGTGGAAGCATCAAGACCTCTGGTGGCGTTGTCCCAACAGTAAACAGTACCCTTAGCCGCCATGGCTTCAGCAATGGACACTCTCTTTCTCTCACCACCAGAAACACCACGGATGTAATCGTTACCAACCTTGGTGTTGAAAGTATGTCTCAACCCAAAGATTGTGGCGTACAAGTCTCTGTTGGCGGTGATGAAGGCCTCTCTGGTGGCATTGTTGACACGGGTGTGAGGCGTCTTACAACCAATGGCGAATCTCAAGGTTTGGTCAACGGTCAAATGAGGATAATGGACGTCCAGCTCACCGTTGTAGATGACGTCAGACTTGTACTTGCTCATCATCTCCTTCTGAGGGATCCCGTCATAATGGATGTCACCTTCAACGGCGGTGAATTGGTCCTGTTCACCAGCAATGGTTTTCAGCAAAGAAGAACAACCGGCACCTGGTCTCCCTAAAACCAAACACATCTCACCAGGTTTGACGACACCTGTAACGTTTCTGATGATCTTCTTCTCGGTAGGAGCCTTGGATTTCTTCTTACCAATGCTGCTGAGGGCGTAGAAGGGACCAAACGCCAAGTCCTTCACCGTTGGAGCAAAGGAGAATTGGGAATCTTTACCCTTAGTGGTGACATCTTTGAAAACAACACCAGTGGAACGTAAATGGATACCTTGCTCATCGGCACTTTGCAAGAAAGAACGAAGAATTCTGTGAAGATCGAAATCGTTTGGATCAATTTGATACTCAAACCCACCGCTTGTATTCTTGTGACTTAATTTCTTAGAGATGGTGGCCAATCTGGAAAGAACGTTTGTCTCATCATTAATATCGCCAGTGTTAGAGGCTCTGCTCACAATTCTGGCAATGTCTTCTTGGGTAGCTTCGTAGTCGAAGGTTTCCTTCTCACCAGTGTAAGAGGAAACCGTGTTGGCAGCGGATTGGGGAGGGGATTC
>JAKTWX010000079.1:0-45135 GCA_030582275.1 Waltiozyma pijperi
ATCAAAGTGGAAAGTGATGATCCTGCCTACAAGAAGACTCTCATTGTCGAGCCAAAGGTGCGTTACTTGTTCCAACTCGCTGGTTTCCAATTGCCGGTGACGATAGAGGATCCTTGCTTCTTTTCCAAGACGAAACCTTTACCTCAATTGACCGAAGTTATGGGGTACATCAACAAATACGCCGAGACCACCGTTGACTTTGAGAATGGTAAAGTTGCTTCCGACTTTGTTCTAATTCGTACCCTTCAGAAGTACTACAACGACTTAAACAAAGAGGATGAACTCGATGATCAGTTTGGTGGTTCATACTCTGATCGTGAAGACGATGATGAAGCCATTGCCTTTGAAATCACAGGTGAAAGAAGAAGAGAGGTTGGCTACTTAGATGATGAATTGGATCAGTTGGAAGACGTAATCGATAGAGCCGAAGGTGGCTCTGGTCAGAGAGGTGTCGCTAGAAGCAAGAACAGAGACAAGGAAGGTGCTCATCTGGGCAAACGTGCTGGTTCCAAGAAGAGCAGAAGTAAGAACAAAGATCGTACCAAGAGATCAGCTTCAACCAGGGATGGATCCAAGGAGAAAGAAACAGAGAAAGAACATGAGAAATCGTCAAGATATGTTGAAGATTCGGATTCTGACAATGACAACGATGATATTTTCTTCTTACGTGAGAAGATGTTGCATAATTTCTTCATTGAAAACAACGGTGCTCCTTCCAAAGAAGCTGTGACTGAGTTCTTAAAGGAATTGGACGCTCAATTCAGTTCTAGCAAGACCGCTCGTGTGAGAAATCAAAAGCCGAGAGAAGGTCTCTTTGTTGAAGATGATGAAGCCAGCGATGAAGAAAGTGATGTCGTTGATGATAGCGATGATATGGGTGTCTTGGCCGATGACTACGACGGTCCAATTGGAACAACAACATCCACTGTTGCAGATGAGAATGACAATGCTGAAGAAGTTGAATCAGGAACCACAAAATCAAGAGCAAGAACATTTAGCCAATCTGAAGATGAAGATTCTGAACATGAGATAATCGCAAACAAAAGACAACGCCGTGTCCTTGACTCCGAAGATGAAGATGGTGATGATGGTTCGGAAGAAGAATTGGTTGTTACTGGTCAAGTCAACGAGGCAGAATCAGAAACACGCACGCCGCCAGCTTCTTTCTCGGCCGATTCCACCAAGCCAACAACTTCGATATTTTCAGATGACGAACAAAACGATTTTGAAGATAAAGCCAATACCTCTGGAATCTCAACCTCTAGAAAGCCAAAGATATTCTCTGATGATGAAGAGGATGAGGAATTGGAGAATAACAATGTAGTTGTCACAGAAGTTCCAAAGCCTGCCAGAACAAGAGCTATCATTGAAGATGACGAGTACGATGAATGATGTAATTGATATAATGAGTATGGATGTAAATGTTCTAAATATTTGAGATAACATGATGTACTAGTCATGTCGTGGCGATTAACTTCGCTAATTGTTCAGCAGCTGGCTAGCTCCCAGTGTTGTTTTTTTTAATTAGGCGCCCTTACTAAGACCCTTAAAAATAGATCTAATTCGAGATCTTGAAGATTCAATTACCCTAATTGTAATCGAATGAGGAATAAAGTTTCCGAACTACAATAGTGCTGAATCTTTTGTAGAAGTATTCAGTGTTATTGTTGTCCCTTTTAGGACATAGTGTACGCCGAATCAAATCAAAAGTGGGCCGGTTAGCAATATTATCCGCTAATTGTGTGTTTTAAAGTTAAACGCCGTATTTACAACTATACTATTAATAGAAAAATATAAAGATCATGCATAATCTATCTTTAATTAGTGTTTGAACAAAATCGCAATGAAAGCTAATTTCCAAAAATTACTTGTTAGTACTTACATATATTAGTATCCGGGTAACATGATCGGCGGTAGAAGCGGCTAGACATATCCGGGTAACTGTCGATGTTGTTGCTGGCAGCTGCGCGATTCGCGCCTACACCATCAAAACAATTAAGGTTATAGAACTCTTGTATAAGCAGCTATTTTTTCACTGTATATGAATAAGCTGTAACCGCTGTCTTTACCATACACATGTGTTTATTATCACATATACATGTTCAGCTTATGATTTATCACCTCAAATACTAATTCAACTCCACTACTACAGCGGTTTTCAGAAATCAGGACACGGACTTTGCTTTCCGCACATCCTATCATATGGCCTTTTGTATTTGATCGACGGTTTAAAGTTCAACCAAAAGGGTTAAGGTTAGCCAATTCAACAGAAGATCTGAAATTCAAATCTAAAAAGGTTGTGGATTTCCAAATATATCGTCGGGTTAAGAATCATGGCATAAATTGAATAGGACAAGGATACCTTCATAGTACCTATGTTTACACTTTGCCAAGGCACATAATCCACTCAACTTACCCAACATTATGTTCCAGTCCATTGCTAAGAGAAGTTGTCATAGTTTAAATTCCAAATATAAATTGACTGATTTCCCCTTCTCCTTGACTCTTCAGATTCCATTGTATCCTCTTGATAACTTAAGCTAGAACTGCCAGCGGAAGAACACCCTTATCCAAGTCCAAAAATGCAATTCAAAGTCGTCTCCATCGGATTTCTCGCAACTGCCACATTGGCTCAGTTGTCGGTTTACGGTCACTATAACTCCTCCAGTGGTTGCAGCTCTTTCTCGACTTCCACTTTCAGCCTCCCATCTTCAAGCTCTGAGTTAAGCACCAGCTCTATCAGTGTCTCCTCATTGTCTTCTTTGAGCACTTCTTCCTTTGTTATCCCATCGAGCACCAGTGATTCATCATCTTACAGTGTCTTCAGCAGCTCTGTTTTAAGTACATCCACTGTCAGTGCTTCTTCTTCTTCTTCTTCTTATGTTAGTTCATCAAGTGCCAATTCTTCCTATGTTAGCACTTCCACCTACAGTTCTTCTTCTTTCCCAGCTTTGAACTCCACTACCATTGTTCTTCCATCAACCAGCTCTGTCTTGTTCACCACGACTTTATCAGAAGTTGAAACTACTCCAGTTGTCCTTTCTACAACCGTGAGTGTTCCAGGTGCTGCTCCTATTGTTGTCTCAACTACAATTAGTGCTCCAGCTGAGGTTGCCCCAGGAAGCGTTGTTACTGTTACCGCTCCAGTTGAGGTCACTCCAGAAATTGCTGTTGCCCCAGAGTCTGATGCTACTGTTACCGCTCCAGTTGAGGTCACTCCAGAAATTGCTGTTGCCCCAGAGTCTGATACTACTGTCACTGTCAGATCAACAGAGTCTCTCTTCTCATCCTACACTGTAACCAATTCAGTCACTAGACGTGTTGGTCAAACTCCTGCTGCCGCTCCTGCTGCTTCGACTGCATTCTCTAGATTTGCGAACACCTCAGTTGTTGCACCTGCTAGCACAGCTCCATATTCTAACTACACTTTCAACTTGCTCGCCACCGCTTCTGCTGCTCCAACACCAACTTTGTCCGGTATCTTAAGTCCAGATGGCCATGCTGCTTTCAGTTTGATTATCCCAGCTTCTTTGGGTCCATGGAACTCTGTCAGTATCAGTTCCAACGCTACCTCTTCATTGTTGAAACTTGCTAACTTTGGTGCTCTTCTTGATGGACAACCTTTCTCTCCAGCCGTCACTACAGCAAACAATGGATTTGAGGCTTCTTTCAGTAACGCGGCATCCAGTTCTGTCGATATCAACTTTGACCAACAACCAATTGCTAGTTTTAGTGGTGATATCATTGTCACTGCCGCTGTTACCATTGATAGACCACAGAGATTGGTTAAGAGAGCTGATGAAACTTTGACTTACGCTTTAACTGCCACTGCCAGACCAGCTAATGGCACTTCTCCAACAACAACTTCAACAGCTACTGTCACTGGCCAACAGACCACCGTCTTAACCATCACAAGCTGTTCCAACAATGCATGTGCTGAGCAAAAGGTTACTTCCTCTGTTGGTTACACTTCAACTATCACCACCACTTACTGCCCAGAATCAACCACAGCCAGTGAATCCGAAGCTCCGGTCGCCTCCCCATCCTCTGCTGCTCCTGTTGCTCCTGTTGCTCCTGTAACTGCTTCGGCTGCTGCTCCTGCTGCTCCTGTTACTGCTTCGGCTCCTGCTCCAGAAGGAAGTGTTGTAGCTGGTACTACAACTCCAACTGCAGCTATTTCTCCAAAGCCTGTTGTTAACGAAGTCTCCACCACTGCTCCTGCTGTTAGTGCTGCTGAAGGTTCGGCTAATAAGATTGTTGCGGGTTTAGTGGCTATTGTCATTCCTGTCTTAGCCTTGGTCTAGAACAAGCTTTAGATTACATGATTTGATATTCGTTTGCTTCTTTTTCACTTCTTACTTTCTTTATTTTTCTCTTTTCAAGTCTTCTATCATGATTCGTCTTGATATGACTGCTTGAGCTGGTGTTTCTTTAATTCTTGATCCAGTTAATTAGCTTGATGTGACTTTGTGAAAAAAAACTCTAGGGATCTGTGATCGCCTCAGTTTTCACTTATAATAGTTGAATTCCAAGCAATTCTTTTTGATGTATATAATTCTTTTTAAGTAATTATAATAAAATCTCTATGATCGTTCTAACCTAGAATTCATGAAATAGCTCGACAATTATATATGGACGATGTATATGATCGGGTGAACCTACACGTCGTTTATATACTAGCGCGATACGTGTATCTATATCCAACCATATGATGCGATTATTAAAATTGTTATTATATTAAAGACTCTATGAAGAAACACGAACTTCAATTCTGAAAACAATTCTGGGAATTCCTGGAGCTTGAACAGTATCAGCTTATTATGAAATTAAGGGATGAGAGCAGGCTTGTATCCGATCTCAAAAGGTCATGTCTCCGTTAAGGCTTCATCATAGAAACACCATCGACAGTCTTATCATCTGGATTAAATACCCATTCCATACAATCCATCATTAGCATTGTCTTCAATCCAACCCTACCGGACTTTACTTGTGACAAACCTTCTTCTAATCTTCTTCTTGAAACACCCCTTAACACTCTGTTCCTTATGTAGAAAGGATCTCTAGGTTTATTTTCGCTAGTCTCCTTCTTGTATGTTTTAGAGCACAGCAGACTATTTTCATTCTGAGAAAATTCGGACTGGGAAATTCTTTTCTCAGCTATGTTCGGTTCTTGAGGTTCCAAAAATCTATTCGGTTTCCGTGGATTTCTTGTGTTTTTTCTTTTGGCAATACAAACATTTAGAAGATCAGGTTCAGATAAGATAGATTGTTTAGAAGATGACTTTTCATGTAGGGCAGACTTAGCATCTGTAGAATCTTCTTCATACCGTTGAGACTTGTTGAAAGTAGAATTCGTATCAGCTTCAGGAGGCGGAGGGGTGTTTGGTGAACTTTCACGTTCAAGATTGGAGTTGTTATCGAAGAGTTCCTCGTCGGGCCTATCGAAACCAGATTGCCTAATGGACATTGGCGACTGTGACTTTTGAATTTGTTCTTGCGGTACCGGAATATGGGAGTTTTGTGTAGCTGATTGGAGTTTGCAGAAGAGCTTTTGTGTTTAGACTTCTAAAGCTTATATCAATACTGTTGGTATGGTGGGCCTTTGTGGTGAAGATGAAATGTGTGCTTGGTCTCTATTGGGTCTTTAATGGAAAGTACTGTATTATGATTTCTGGATGGTTTTGTACGTAGAAATCCGTCTTGAAAGATTTCTTTCTAGATCAATTTATATTCCCTCCTGATTTTGTTCTCTCATTTAAACCCATCTGTTTACTTTTGTCCTCATTAGGACGCGTATCTGCCAGCGCTCCGCGGCAGAAAAGATGTCCGCGACCAGAATCAACACCGGCGAGGAAATCTGAAAAGTCATAAAGCATTACATAGATCAGTGTATACAATTAGATGAAGCCACCCATGGATGGTCTCCTTTCATGCGAATTGTCCCTCCACAAATTAAATAGGTGCTCGCCCTTCTGAGTTTAAATTCTGGGAGGTCATTATTTTCGAATCTTTTTGTGTTATTTCACTCACGAGATGGCAGTAAGCTCCAACACTAACGAGGATTATTTCAGAAATCTTCAAGTGGTTCAATTCGAACAACCTCCTCAACTTTCAACCGGCTCAGCACGCTTTGGCTCCTCTTCATCTAACATCTCCGAGATTATCACTGCAGAATATCATCCATCATCAGCTAAAGTTATCGCTTCCAAGACAGACGGTTCCCTTTTGTTCTATCTTTTGAAATCTTCAGAGCCAATCAAGTCACCGCCTGCCGTGGTACAACATGCGCATCTTAGACCCGTTGAGAGCATTACAGCAAACACGAACTCTGATAAGGAGGTAGCTACTGTTGGGAATGACGGATCAGTTAAGGTCTGGGATTCATTCAACGCTAGGGTTTTGAAGGAGATTGTTGTTTCCCCTACCGAAAGATTGAACGTGGTGAAGTGGTCGATTGGTGGGAGGTTTATCATTGCTTCAGGCAGACTTTCCAATAAGACATACCTTATCAATGCACAAGAGGGATTCAGAGTTGTTCATGAAGTGCAGCTGGACTCACCGGTGAGAGATATTTGCTGGAATAACGGAGATGACTTTGTTTTCTTTGGTATGGGAAATGGGATCATCAAGGTGATGAGGTTGACAGATGACAAGGAGTTGGTGCCATACACAAACATCACTGGGAACAACTCTTCTGTCACATCACTGTGTTATGATTCTAGAGCGAACTATCTAGTAAGTGGTGCTAAGGACGGTACTGTTGCAATCTGGTCTCTTGAAGACTTTTCTCTTGTGAAGATTTTAGGCGATATCAATGAGCCGGTCGTTTCGGTGGACATTAATAGAGATGGTACTTACATTGGTGTTTCGTACCAAGATAGCGAACCAGCAAGGATCTACGACATTATAAGCGGAATTCAATATCACAAGATCGATAAGTGTATTGCTGGGAGAAAGGCTGGGCCTGTTTTCTCATTTTCTCCAATCAAAACAGTTTACATATTCTCTGATAAAGATGGAGAACTTTATATAACTGTCAAGGACAGTTTCGGGGGCTCAAGCCGGATCCATGGATCTGGAAGAGAAGGTAGAAGGATGGGGAGTGATAGAAGAGATCGTGACAGATCGAACAGAGATAGAGATAGAGACAGAGACAGAGATAGAGACAGAGACAGAGACAGAGACAGAGACAGAGATAGAGACAGAGATAGAGACAGAGATAGAGACAGAGATAGAGACAGAGATAGAGAAAGAGATAGAGACAGAGACAGAGAAAGAGAAAGGGAGAGGGAAAGAAGGAGAAGGGATGAAAGAAGGCCCCGAGATGATCGTGGTGGCTCTTTTAAGGACAGACGTTGATCTATCAGGTATACAGCAGTACGTGTGTATCTCTATCTTTATGCAGCTTATTTAGTAGTTGTATCGATGTGTTAAGAAATCTAACTTTTTTCAAAAAATATTTTATATACAAGGTGGTTTATACGGGTAATCAGACCTTAGAGAACAAGAATTCGGTAGCTTGGAAATATTCAGGGCTGACTTTTTGTTCAATTTCTTCTCTGTTTAACCAAGCGAATTCTGTAGCTTTTTCTGGAGCGAATAAACCAGATAAGATTCTAGACTTGATGACGTATTCTCTTTGTAAGCCTTCACCTTGGGTCTCTGGGGCGACAAGCTTACCGTTTTGGTATTTCAAGACAGCAGCTGGGGATCTAGCAACAGTCCATGTGTTGATTTGTTCACCACCCAATGATCTTAACCCGGATTCAGCAGCACGGTGTAAGTTAGAAGAATCTTCGACGGCGAAGGATGGTAGTTTCCAAGAGCCATTTTCCTTGACAATTAAGTATAGTGATCTATGGAGTGCTCTTTCTAAAGATTTGATATCGTTGTCTTCATCGGCCTTGGTAGTTCTAGAGTTTGGAACAACGGCTCTGTTGAAATCGGACATACTTTCATCTTCTTCAGACTTTGGAATGATAACTTCTTGCTTTTCTCTTCTTTCTCTGTTGTGGACAATATCTGGAATACCCTTCTTGAAGAAAACACCTGGTTGCTTGGAAACTGGACCCTTTTGGGCCTTGACGAAACGACGTTCAGATAGAGAACCCTTCTTGTAGTAGAAATATTGTGGGAATGTCCACATTAATCTACGCTCAAGTTCAGATTGGTAGTTGTAGAAGTGTGTTTCAAATGGGGTTAATTCTGGTGTAACGATTGGTGTACGTGTAAGTAGAAGTGTGGATCTGATGGTGGAGAGTGGGACAGCTGGTGCACTTGTAGCACTAGTAGTAGCTGGTGATGTCGATAGGCATCTTTGGAACGCTTCACAATGTATGTTAGTATGAGAAAAGAGCAAGGAAGGAGAACAAAAAAATTGAAAATCAGAGGTGATACATGTTGACATACTTAATAAGCCTCTAGACATTGTTGTGGATGTATTAGCTGTCAAGATTCACAAACTATTAACCACAGTTTGATCTGTCGTCCCATACTTTTTAACATCTCTCTTATTTTTCACTGCCGCCAGCGGCGAATCCAAGAAAATCAAAATTTTGAAGAAAAGCGCGGGTGTGCGCGAACCAGCTCTACGCCGGAAGGTGCATATAACATATAACAGATAGGATTGAATTTACTTTTCTCATGAAATTAATCTAGTTAACTTTTATAATAACAAATTCTAATAAACAACTAAGTATGGAGTCGCTTCTCTTTCACCTCATCTAGTTTGTAGGTAAGACGTAGACACCGGTCTCATCAACATTAGACCCTCTAGAGACGTAACTGATCTTCCACTTGATTTTGAACTCACCAGCTCCACTAGTTCTATCAATCTTAAAAGACTGAGTGATACCGTTCTTGGAGTAGGCTTGGATATCACTGCTGGATTGTTGAGCTAGTGTCAAGGACAAGCTCTTTGGAACGGCAATGAGGAATTGTAGGTTTGTGATTGGGGCAGCGGTGTTGTTGGTGAAGTACACGGTAGCTTGAACTTGATTATCTGAGTAGGAGTTGATTTCTACTGTTGTTTGGACGTTGGCAGAGTTGTTGATGGTGTGTCTTTGAGTGGTTGGCTCAACGATTGTCTGAGGGGAAGGAGTTGATGTGAAGTCTCCTAGAAGATCAAAGTTGGAAGTTTGACGAGTTTGAGGTTGAGATGGGACTGGTGTAGGGTTGTTTGAGAGCTGGGCAAAGATATCAAAGTTCGATGCTTGCGTTGTGGAGCTTGGTTGGGGTTGGGATTGTAAACCAGTTGGCTGTGGCGAGAACAAAGAGATCTCACCTAATGGGCCAGAACTGGTGTTGTTGTTGCCAAAGTTCAAGTCGCCGAGTCCAGAGAGTAAGTCTTCAACGCCGTTGCCTGTTTGAGGAGGTGGTGTGGCGCTGTCATCGTCAAAATCAATCAAGTTCAATGACTGAGAGGCATTACCAGAGTCCATTGCAGCAACGTTGACCTTAGCAGCATTGTCCATGTCGCCAGACTTCAAGTAGTTGTACTTCTCAACCAAAGAGTTGACAACATCGTTGATTCTCAATAGTTCTTGAACGGCGTCTTCGTCATCGGCCTCCTCGGTGATCAACTTCTGAATCTTTGGTTGGGAGACCTTCAAGGCGCTGTACAACTCGACTAAAGTCTCATCTTGAGAGTTGAAAGTGCCATTGGTTTGAGCTGTGTTCAACATCTCTGTGAAGATCTCGGCCTTTCTCTTGAGCTTGTCCAAATCTTCAGCGACTTTGGCCTTGGATTCAACAATGTTATCATCTTTGAAACCAGCCATGATCTTCATCAACTTGTTGGCTTCCTTCAAATCGTTTGGTCTGCCTCTTCTGACTAGTTCTTGGAGCTTAGCGGCTTGGGCCAAATTCTCCTCTTTTTGGATCTCACTGAGAGACTTCAAGTTATCGGATGGGTTTAAAACGGACAAATCCTCCTCTTTGATTTCAGGGAAGGTGTAACCTTTGTAAGTCAAAAGTCTGTGCATGTCTCTGATAAAGCCCAAGTCGTCTTTGTATTTGGAGGTTTTGCAAATGGTCTGGTTCCACTCTTCAATGGCTGCTAGAATCATTCTTTGGGTACGAGAACATCTCGTTGGAGGTCTTTCTGGGAATCTCTTGACTAGCTCGTTGAGAAACTCCTTACGGGAGATTTGTAAGTGGAACGGATAGCCACAGTTCTTTACTAAGACATCCAAAAGGTTCAAGGCAAAGATCGAGACATGTGAGTCTAAAGAGTTGATAAGGTTGACAATGACAATGGCTGCTTCACGTGGCGCACCACCTTGCTTCTCGTTAACATAATCAGCAACAGCGAGGTTCAAGGCGAGATCTGGTTCGCCTAAAGAAGCACGACAGGCTCTGACTGTTGAAAGGGATAATTGTTAATAGCTGTTACAGATAAAGGCCACCGAACTGAGCAGTACTTACATATCTTTCTAGTAAGAGACGAGGAGGTGTCTGGTTTGTATCTGGAGTAGGAATCGGAACCCATTTTTCTTGATTACTGAACAATTGAAATAAAAATGATGACAGTGGAATTGAATCAGGTTTCTCACAATATCAATGAATTGGGATCAATTAGCTTTGTTTATACGGTCGAAAATTGATATTTTAGAGGGTTCATTCCACCGCTTTTGTTGTTGCAATCTCAAAAGAAATTCCGACGGTGGCGCCGCCGGGTCCCAGCGTATAAATCGCATTGCTAGCCGAATCCTGGTATCAGCGCTCAAGAAACCCGTCAGCTTCTGGCAGGCCGTAAGCTAGTTGAGTTGTATTACGATTCATCAATTGAAGAAGAAATCTGGTAACAATCTCATCCCAGCTAGTCTTTCTTTCTACATAAGTACTCATAGTCATACCTTACCGTAATATCACATTCAAAATGGCCCAGGACTCCATCTCTCAAGACATAACTGGTGATGAAGCTTCATCTATAAGAACAGAAGATATCGTGCACTTCCCCAATGATCCGAATTTTCTTGAAGCAGAAGCTGATGTTGATCAAGAAGATGATCAATCAGAGCCCAATCAAACTAATGCAGATTCTCAGGTACCAGATTCGTCGAATCCACCAGAAGATGATGTGGATCCTTTAGGTATATCCCAACTTTCTTTGGCTTTCAATTACACAGTTTACAAGATCCAAGACTCCTTACAGTCTATCATTATTCAAACGGATGAGTATATCCAGCACCAATCTTCGATGATTTCCAAAGATCTAGTGGACATCGATGATCAATTGAACGATTTAAAAAGCACCGTAAAGAGATGTGCGGATCTTAAGATGAAGTTTGATACTATTGAACAAATAGCTATGTTTGTTCAAGATTTTAAAAAAAGAGTTGATGAATTGGAGAGTAAGCTCATTGAACTGAAGGTGAAGAAGACAAGATCAAGTGTGAAAACAAAAAGTAGTCTCAGAAGTGGGTAATCTGATATGACAGACAGTTAGCTAATAGGTACCATGGGTCATGGATCACTTGGGTCTCACAGGCAGGCATCTGGTTCAACAATATTAAGGATCAATTGGATGATCGACCAAATGATTCGGTTATCTTAAGGTCTTACTCAAGAATATTTGGTCAATAATACTGGTGGCTCTTCTTCAAATTAGTGCTACCACATTTTCATGAGGGGGATTGGGAGCAAGATGCTTGGTGTTGGTGAGCCTCCTACTCCAACAAGCACTAAACTTCTGTTCTTTGGAGGTCTATACCCAAAAATGAGTGCACACCATGGAGGCTATGATTTCTCTGAACAATGTGTGATTTTACTGCATCTCTGACCAATAGGTATCTCTTTTAGTCAAATTGATATCTAACACAATTTATTGATGTGTCAAAATTCTATATCAGCTTCAACGTAGCAGCTAGATCACCTGCCAACACACGTGATTTGCAAGTCCGTCCTTTAGCCTTGGTCCGCTGATTGGAAAAAAGTGACCTGATTTTTGCCCAAAAATATTCTCGCGTTCCGTACTTTTTTGGGGTTTTTTTAAAGGGGAAGAATTGGGGGAAGTACAAATTAGCAGCTGCAAGCGCCTCCACACATGAGAACTTTGAAGGGGAAAACAATAACAACTGGATAATATATTAACATCAGTACTCCTTAAAATATCTGTATGACTTTCATCGTGGGATCAACCATGCAGAACAATCTAAATCTTCTCCACCATCAATCTAATAGCCATTTGCAAAACAACGCTGGCCATATGAACGATGAGGAGGCAAACGGGGCAGATTCTTCAAATAATATCTTTTGGGATAAAACCATCTCTTCACCTGCTGAATACCACGGATTTTCCAGTACAATTGGCATTCCAATTACTCCATCTGTTATCTTGAGTGATTGCTTCTACGATTATTCGAAACAGGCTTCCACTCAGGCCAAGTTCGCCAGGTTGAACTTGAATATCCTTGCTAGGGAGATCAGAAACGACAATAACAATGAGATCTGTGAAACCCAATTCTACAAGTATTGCAAACCGATCATTGAACAGTACATACCACAGGAGTTGACTGCCCTCAGACTCAAATACCGTTTAGAAACCCTCCAGAAGTATGTTAGGTTCAACACTATGATCTCATGGATCTCAGCTGGCCGTACGGATTTAGATCCAGAAAAATTGTTCCCTAAAAGACTTAGAAAGATATTTGAGGATGGTGATGAAAATGGGAACAGGTTCACTCCTTCCCAAATGTTAGTTTTGATCGAAGAACACAACAACAAGGGTAAGGATTACAGAACCTTCAAGAAAAGAATCAACAATCAAGATCTAACGAGATTTGAAGATGCTATGGACGAGTTTGCATTAAGAGCTGAAAGCGTTGAGGACACAATGGTGACCTCAATGCCATCCACAAATAGCAGTAACCAGTACTCTCACTCTCTCAACCAATCCATCACCCCAGCTTCTACTTTGAACTCATACACCCCACAGTTGAATACTGCGATCAGTGAACCTCAGTCCACTTACATCAATACACCAATGCCACAACAAAGAATCAGAAGACCAATTGAAACCCCTCCAAGTAATGTCCCGGCTGCAACTAGAAAGAGACATCAAATTGGACCTGTCTCTGCTGATGTTGAATCATTCATCCAAGGTGTAAACAAGGCCGTCAATTCCCTGTCCAGTATCACTCAACAAGTTAAATCCAAGGAATACAAGATTACTGAAATCTTGACAACTTTATTGAAGAAGAACTTGATAAATACCTCAGCTTATCTATGGATCTCGCAAGAATTGATTGAATTTGGTGAATTCCCAACTTCATATTCGGTCTCTGCCAAATATATTGATGGTCTAATCGCTGTTTATGATGTCAGCTCATCTCATGGTACTCTCCAGAATGATTCGACTATCGAATTGTTCATGTTGCACCTTAGGAGAAAGTTCAGTGGTATTATCTAGTGACATTGATACAACCATTCGTTTCGAGACTACTATTCTATTCAATTCTATTACCAATATTCCAATTACAGAGCTAATGATAAAAAATATACATGATTACAATATTAGATTGCCTGCCCTTACAATATATAAACTAACTTTGTTATCTAGAATGAATTTCATTCGAAGAGGAAACTATATAGTTCATACCAGAGGAGATATCGAATAGATCAATTGCTGAATCTTGGTCCTTATTAAGATAATTGGCATGCCTGATTCATCTATTAAACACTTGTTTAATCTTGAACAAAATGGGATGTGTGCTCTGTTCATAGGACTGTATCTCTAGCTTATTTGGAGTCCAGACTGTCAAGGTGTCGTTGAATTTTAACTTCTGATTAGTAGGACTCCTTGGCGGTTATTAAACCTCGTAGACACAGTTGAGGCACAGCGCTAGAAAGTCTCGACAAAGTTCGTAAATTATTGTCTGCACAAGGCGTAAAGATGAGTTCGACAAACTTCAGATCTCATGATCTTAAGTTCTCCGGAGTCTGACAAGGATTAACGCTATTTCCTATTCGAGCCATCTCTTGTTTCATGTTTGGTTCCAATCTCTCATCTCCCGTCTCCTTTCCTTCCAAATCAAGTAGTTATCGCTAATCATGTCTCAGGTCATTTTAGGAAATTCTCAACTATAAATATTCCCTATTACCCCTGTTTCTTCCAGTGATTGATTACTCTCTATTATATAGTACTTCATTTCATCATGAAGAATCTTAGGTTATCTCTGTATAACTAGTTACTTTAATTGTCATTCTTTTATCATAACTCTAGCCGAGGTTCTTCTCGTCTTGGCTTGTCCATCAAGCTAGGGCGCTTCCGTTGTGCTTCCGCAGAGAGGATCTCAAAAAGTCCAAGGCTTTTTAAGGATCTTAATTATATCGACAGTGGACACATAAGTTATAACACTTTACACTAAACTGTTCCCAGTGACAGAATGATTTTCTGCGGACTATGAGTCCCCAATGCCTTTTCGATTAGGCTGCTTTGGTTAGCTTTGATGAGGTGTGAGGCAGGATCCGTGATGTAGCGACGTCGTCTTAAAAGTTAATACTAATGATCAGTGATCATTTAACGGCCCATTTCCATGACGGATGATCTAAATTCATACATAGAAAACAGCCAGCTCTCCTTTGGCGTTATGCATTTTCAAAAATTGGTCGTGCAGCCGGCATCGCTCGTAACCAACACATTTTTAAATTTTAGAGGAAAGCTTTTGCAACTTATTTGATTACTAGTAAGCAGCTATTACAAAGAAATATAATAGCAAAGCTACTTTTAGGATTAGGGGAATGGCATCATCTTCTTCTTCTATGCGACTTGCGAATATAAGTTAACAATCCGATTTAAGCTGTGAAAGCAAAGATTACTAACATCAACTTTTAAAAATTTAAGCAATGAAGGCCTAAAATTGGGTGAAGAAGAAGAAGAAGTTGGACGAAATGGTCGATGATCTTAACGAGTCCTTGAACGAAGAAAAACAAATCCTCCAAGACTTTATCCGTGATTTTTCAGATGAAGAGAGGATGTTACACATTCCAATTGGTTTAATGCTATGAAAGGTGGAACATGGACAAAATTTGATATTGAAAAGATAGCACTATCTGAATATTTAAGCTTATTCCAACTTCACAAAAGAGACATTTATCTTTTATCTAATGCACTTCGTTTGAAAGAATTAACCACTTCAAAATCTTTCTGTAGAATGGTAAACAAAACAACAGATCCAGTGACAGTAATGTGCTTGTTCTTATATCGTATGATAAAAAAGGCTACATTACAAGAATTGAAACATATATTCCTACTGTCAGAGCCAGCAATATCATTCATCTTCAACAAATCAATTGAACATATTTTTCCTTTAATTGAAAATCAAACAATCTTCAATGAATCATTATTAGGTCTTCAACAATTGGAATCTTACAAGATGGCAATCCAAACCAAGTTTGATCAAATCATAACAAGCTCATACAGTGCAAGTAAGCTTGAAGATCCAGATTTGGCTAATACTGGTTGTATTGGTTTCCTCGATGGAACGGGTGTTAAGGTAAGAAAACCATTACATGATCCTCTTCAAGTTTCTCTTTATAATGGAAACAAGAAGAAACACCTTCTTGTCTACCAAGTATTGACACTTCCCAATGGCCTAGTGGGTCACTGCTCGTTTCCTGGCAATGGGGCTAGGCATGATTTAACAGTATTGGATCAATCTAATTTGATCCCAAAACTGAAAGCTTTATGGGATTACAATGACGGGTACTGCTTGCTTGGTGACAAAGCATATGATACTTTTCAAAATAAAGATAAAATGATAATTGCTTCCCAAAAACACTCCAAAAAAGATAATTCAGCAGTTAGGTTTGCAAAGAAGGTTAAGAATAGACTATTTTCAAAAATCCGTATTGTTAACGAATGGAATATGACACTTATTAGTGGACATTTCAAGTATCCATTTGACGGTGATAGAAAAGTTCTTTCAGAGTAGATATCTGAAATGATTATACTCTGTGTTTTCTTGGCTAATTTTAAATATTGTTGCAACAGAAATCAAATTTCTAGATATTACCACGTCCTTTTACCTCCTGCATCTCCAGAAGAATTTTTAATTAGATCTTATAACAATATATTATTATTATTTTATTGCAATATTATTAAATTAATTATTATAATATATATTTATATATTTAATTTATAATTTTTCTTAATAATAATATTTAAATTGATCAGCCAGCTAGCTATGGAGATATATATATTAAGGACCCAAATCCAAATATTTTTGTCCCAAATTTATATTACGTCTTAAGTTAGTGTGTTATCAATAATATCGCGCGCTTTACAGATCATTATTAAGTTTCCTCATCAATTCATTAATCATTAAAGGTTATAAATTCTCAATACTCCATTAAAACCGACTCTAGAGCTCTCTCCATAGCAGCAAAGTCAGTCATCAAACTAATATGACCCGCTTCCGAGCTTATTCTCTCTCTCACTGCGAACCCTCTGCGTTCAGGCATCAACCATTTATGATGAACAACACCATCTCCGGGGCCGTAGTAGAAATCGTCGTACTCTCCCCTTGCGATTCCTCCAATTCCATTCACTTGGCAACCTCTGACAGTAGGCACAGCGTCACCGTAGACAGTGACCAAAGGTGGATATTTCAAATCTGGATTGAAGGCCAATTCACTAAGGAACTGTTTAGTTTGAGCCAACGTACGCGTCAAGTATTCTTTGGATGTTTTGAAGTCGACGTGGAACTCAGCATTGTCTGGGGTTGAGATAGTTGTCGGAGAGGGCAATATGGAATGTTTATCAAATCCGAAAATTGATGTAGATGGTGATTTGGCCATTGAAACCGCGTTATTATTAGAGAGGGACTTTTTCAGTGGAGCAGCAACACGAGTTTTAGCAACTAGAGGTGATAAGCAATATTCAACCCAAACGTCAGGGTCGAAAAAGTCCAAGTCATATCTCTCCCCAGTTTCCTTATCAACAAAACACCGGCCATTTTCAGGAAGAAACACAAAGCTGGATCTCATGAAGAAGTTAACCTCAGGAGTCAATATCTTAGAGCTGAACAACACAGAGTCACCAAATCTCAAAGGACCCAAGATATTGGGACACTCTGAAGGAACACCAGCGTAAATGAGCCCTTTAAATAAGGATGGGTCACGGTTCATGACATGGTGAGCAATCAAACCACCCATGGAATGAGCTATAACAATGACACCTTTCTTCTTGGACCCCTCTTGATTCGATTCAAGACTTTTAAGGAACTCGTAGAACTTATCTGAATTGATATGCGAGGATAAACGCCAATCATAACCATAAGTATGCACCTTACACTTACCATTTGACTCAAGTTTGACACTCAATCTCTTAGAGATATCGACAGGGCCAAGATGTGTCATCATACCGTCTGAGTAGATCTCCTGCTGGGCTCTTTGCTCGTCTTGTTCCGTCGGTCCAATCAGAAGGTCAATTTTTTTGAGGTTGAATCCCGCCTTAATTGGTATCCAGAGTCTTCTTTTCGTCTTCGAATCTCTGAGAATACTACCTCTATAGCCACCAAGAATAACTACTTCTCCTTCTATAGTGTCCCAGACGGTATCATTCTTCTTATTGTCATCTAAGAATCCTTGCAAGTTGATATTTGGAGTAAGTGCCCTTTTAAATGCACGAAGACGAGATGAATCGATACCTTTACTATTCTTGTAGAGTTCATTCTCTTGGAGCGTGCTGATTGTCTCCTGGCGTTTAAGCTTGTGCATGATTTCCTCTCTTGATAAAGTATCGCTTTCTGTTATATCCCTTTCAGCGCCCGTAGCATTGATAGAGATACCAGTCTTGAAACTGAAAGAGGGGAGATGAGACAATGGGTTACCACCGAATGGCAAGGAGAAGGAGAATATCTTGTTTTCATTCTTGAACTTATGCTTGAGCAGATCACTGGTTTTCACCTTAAAGGTTTTGGAGGCCTTGGGAGATTTTAAGGGAGACTTGGCAGAGTAACCGGAGGACAGGTCTTCATCCTCGTTATCATCTTCTTCCAGAGCAAGACCTGTAATGTGACTAGAGTGAGCTACTGATTCACCACCTATAATGGACTCAACTGTGCTTCTTTTTGATTGGTTTCTTTGAAGAGCGTGCTGTTTTTGGTTGCTATTGTTGTTCTTGAATGATGTGAGATCCTCTTCAGATTCAGATGTGTCAAACGCCGAGCTCTCTTCGTCATTTTTACCTTCAAATGCGACAGGATCCTCAGACTGTGTGAGATCTGGTGAATTAGCTGGAAGATCAAGCATCTGTGGATCTATGGATCCTTCTATAGCTAAAGCCATGTTTGCGTCTTTAACTTATAATGATAGATTTGGGATCAAGTGGATGTTGTTATTGAAGAACGGCGGATCTCAAACTAAATCCCTGTGATGAATTGTGTGGCAAAGTATGTTAGAGTAAGAATAGTTAAAGTTATGGTAAATCAATACTGTTGAAGCTGATATAAGGCAAGAATTGAGATTATGTCAAAAATTAGCACGAACGGCCCACTCGAAATAGTTGTTCCTGGGCAAACATATAAAAAACAGAATGATAAATATTTCATAATAGCCTCGGAAGAACCGCAAGTTGCAACTTATTGTCTTTGTAGCCGAATCCCGAATCCCGATTCCCGAGCCCGAAGCCTTTACTTCCGACTTCCTCCGAGCTCCGAGGGGCTCCAACTTGCAAGACAAATTACATGAAATGGACAACAAGGACAGCTGAGTTTGAACTTGGAACAATTGAAGCATATCATTAATGGAAATGAATTGAGGATGAAGAATGATTTATATATTGGTGTAGATATTGGGTCTACATCAGTCAGAGTGGGTCTATTTGATGAAGAAGGAAAGCTAAAGAATAAACACGAAACGCCCATAAGTTACCAAATAGATCTCCAAAATGAACGATACATCACCCAGAGTTCTGAAGAGATCTGGAGTGCATTCCTAGAATCGTTCGATTATCTTAACTCCCGAGTGAAGTCCGATGAACAGATTGTCAGTATAGGATCTTGTGCAACGTGCTCTCTTGTTGTCATGATCGAGGAGAAGTCCAAGCTACTCGTGCCGTACCCAGTTAACTTGAACAAAGATCAAAAGGATCAGAATGTGATATTTTGGATGGATTCAAGAGCCGATAGAGAGACAGACCTTATCAACGAGACACTCAGGAATGATGATGATGTTTTGAAATATATGGGTGGCTCAATGATTCCTGAAATGGCGCTCCCCAAGCTTATGAATGTGATGAATAATGCCACAGCATCAGAGAAAGCCAAGCTCAGATTCTTTGATCTTCATGACTTTTTCGTCTTCAAACTTCTTACGCATGATAAAGAGCGTACTCTACAGCTGTTGTCTCTCAACTCTGGGAACGACAAGATAAAGGTAGGAATTGATGGTACAATAAAGGGATGGTCTTATGAGGTCTTGGAAAAGTTGAATCTTCAGAGCCTCATAGAGAATAGGTCTCTTCCTAACTTGGAAAAGTTCAACGAGAGCTTTAATCATGTCCCAACTGTATTGCCCGGTACCAAACTTGGTTATTTCAAATCAACGATCTGTGTTTCTCAAGGTGTCATTGACAGCTATGGCTCGTGGTATTCATCCAGTGGAGATTCCCCAATTGGAAACTTAGTCATGGTTTCAGGGACTTCTACTTGCTTCATCACATCCCACAATAATCACGAAGGCACCATTCCCGGTCTGTGGGGTCCTTACCAAGGAGTTGTCAAGCACTCTGTTGTTTCAGCCGGCGGAATATCTCTAACAGGAAAACTTTATGAGAGACTATTTGAACTTCATCCTGCTACAAAAGAGATCAAGGCACAGACTGAGGATATTTTCTCAGCAGTTGAAACTCAAATCCAAATCCTAGAGGGAAATCAAAGCAAGAGTATACACTTCCTGTCCAAAGATATGTTCTACTACGGTGATTTATCAGGAAATAGAACGCCGCATTGTGACCCCTTGATGAAGGGTGCACTGTTTGGAGAAGAAGGGTGCTGTTTGGAGAAACTCTAGACAATTCATCTTTGGATCTGATTAAGAAATACGTCTGCATCATGGAATACTTGGTTTTCCAGACGAAGATCATTGTTGACCTAGCAAATGAGAACCACATGGGAATAAATCAGATTGTTGTCAGCGGTTCACAAGGAGGAAATAGAAGGTTTCTTCAACTACTGGCTGATTTCATAAATGTGCCGGTATTTGCAAACAAAGTGGATCCAGGACTAGCCGGTGTTAAAGGAGCATTCTACTTGGGGTTTGCTGCTCACAAAGGTATATTGATCGATGACGTGGCAAAGGAATTAAACAAGTCAAATGCATTGGAATCGTATCTGCCATGTGAAAGACACCAAAGCGTCAAATTAAAGAGATTGCTATATGCCAAGTTTCAGATCATGAAGGATATCGCCAACGCTCAACTGAAGTACAGATCAATGATGGATGACGCTCTTAAAGATTAATCTAGATCTATAATATTGATTTAATAATACTTAATATTACACACACTTTCATAAACTGAACAGCTATATGTAAACTTCAACGCCTAAATAGTAAAACTCCAAGGGCATTAATGATCATTGTGTAAATAAACAACACTTGCGGTTCTGAAGAAAGTGTTGAAAAGCCTTTAGTTCTTTGTAACAATATCTAACTTCCTTGGTGAACTTGCTGTGATCACGCGGCAAAATTCATGGACGAACGCGTAAACGCTTCATGGAAAATTAATTTACGTGTGTGTGATCTTGAACTTTGAAGGATGCCCAGTAATGTGATTAGAGCTTGAGTTATACCGCAGTTTTCTCTTTCAAAGTAGACAACTACTGCTCATCAGAGGCATAATCGAATCAATATGTAAGTGGCAACAAAGAATTGTACGCTGATCACTCTCCAGAGACTAACATTATTTTTCCAACTAGGTCCTCCATTTATAAGGTACGTGAAACATTATCAGATCGCCACACAGATCCATGAAATACTAACGATCTTCAAATGAACAGCTTTCCATCGCTGGTGTCAGAGCATTTGCCCCATATGACCCGGAGACGATTGAATTCGGGAAACCACTTACCCTTATCGTTGGGTCCAATGGTGTTGGTAAGACTACAATCATTGAATGTTTGAAGTTTGCCACTACTGGGGAATTGCCACCAAATGCCAAAGGTGGTGCATTCGTTCATGACCCTTTGATGATGGATGATAAAAGTGTCAAAGCTGAAGTCAAGCTGGCCTTCAAAAGTGTCACTGGTGATTCCATGATCTGCTCTAGACCTTTGCTTTTAACACTCACCAAGAAATCTGCGACTTTCAAGTCAATGGATGGCCAGCTTCTCATGAAGAGAGGTGACACAAGAACCACTATAAGTACCAAACTCAGTGAGTTAAAGGAACAAGTGCCATTGGCCCTAGGTGTGCCTCCTGCAATTTTGGAGCATGTTATCTTTTGCCACCAAGAAGATAGTTTGTGGCCATTATCAGAGCCAGCTGTGTTGAAGAAGAGATTTGATTCTATCTTCCAAGCCAGTCAGTTCACCAAGGCCTTGGAACAAATCAAAATCCAAAGAAAGAGCATGGCTGTTGAGATTAAACTTCTTCAACAGAGTGTGGATCATTTGAAGCAAGATAAGGAAAGGGCGGATCGTACCGAGGAGAAGATGAAACAGGCTCAAAGTACCATTGAAAACTATGAGGCCGAAGTTGGCATTTTGAAGGAGGAGTTGTCAGATACTTTGAAAAAGGCAGACACCCTTTTCAAGACCAACCAAGAGTTCCAAGAAATCATCTCTCGTTTAGAGAACATGAAGAACGAAGAGCGCTCACTTGACTTCCAAATCTCCAGAGTTTTAGAGCCCTCTGAATGGTTGCCTGATAGTGATGAGGAACTACAGTACAAGATGGGAAATTTCCAAGCATTAGTCAGAGAAGCCGAGCAAGGTTTGGAAGATTTGAAGATCGAATTATCAAGAGACCAGCAGCTGCTTAAGAGGCTCAGATCAGATCTCAACGACACAGTCGGTAAGGAAGGTTTGTTGAAGGGCAAAGAGGACACATATCATGAAAACTTGACAACGAGGTTTGATGTGGCTCAACAAGCTGAAGTCGAATTGGAACTCGAACCACAAGGCGGAGACTTCAATAAAATCGAGACCATATTGATGAGACTTTACAACGATCATGAGGTTTCCTTGTCCCATCTCACCGACAAATTCCAAAGAGAACAGAATGCTTTAGCCATAAAAGTCAAGAGTCTCAGTGATTCCAGATTGAAGGAGAACCAACACAAGGAATACACTTTGTCAGATATTTCCACCAGCGAGCGTCAAATCAAAGATATCCAAGCAAAGATCAACAATCTTGATGTCAATGAAGGTGATATTGAGTATCAAAGAACCTCTTTGGCAACTTTGGAGAGCAAGCTATTGGACTTCCGCCAGAGCAAGCCAGTTGAGAATTTGTTAACTGAAATTAAACAAACGAACGCAAGAATCGCCAGTATTGAGAACGATATCGATGAGCTTAATAAGGAAGTTTCTCAGATTCACAAACAATCTGAAGTTCATGCCAGAATCTCAATTATCGCTGAGCAGAAGGAGAGAAAGGAGTCCACCCTCACTAAGCTTCTCGAGAATCGTAAAGAGCTCTTTGATGAGTTCCAAATCGATTTATCCAATCCATCCACTTCTTTCAGATCGTTATCAGAGGAAATCCAACTCAAATTACAGACTGAGAACAAAGAGTATGAAAAGTTCAACATGAACTGTAACAACATCAAGAACATTATCAACTTCAAGCAAGAAGCCATGTCAAAGCTTGAAACTGAACGCCAACAGTCGCTCAACAAGATCCAGGCAGTCTTAGCTGATGATGAAACCGTCGACGATTATCCTGAGATCATGGAGGCTGCGGAACAAGATCACAAAAATGCATTGGAGAACCGTAAGATGAGAAGCACAACGTTGGATTTCAATAGAAACGCATTGGCTTTCGCTGAGAAGGAGTCAAACTGTTACTTATGTAAGAGAAAGTTCGAGCCTGGGCCTGTTTTAAGCATGTTCATCACCGAATTGAAGATCAAGACCGACGCCAGAAGTGAAGTCGAGTTGGAGAACCAGTTGAAGGAAGCCAAAGCATACCTTGACGAGATCAAGGCCATTCAATCGGATATCGAGAAGGTTAAAGATATCAATCAAAAAGTCGCCAACTTAGAGAAAGATTTGGGCAGTTCTCACAAGTCTTTACAGCTTCTGCAAAACAAGGCGTCTGAGAAGAAAGTTATCGTTGATTTATTGAGCTCGAAGAGAGATTCTTTGGATGAGTTAAGAAGCCCAATCTCCGAAACCACTCGTCTTCAAAAGGAAATCAAGGCAAGTGAGGACGAACTCAATTTGAGGAAACAAGATCTGGCCAATTTTGGTTTGTCTTCAAGATCTCTTGAAGATTTACAGAACGAGCAATCCACCAAATCTGAGGAGCTTAAGGGACTGAGGAGAAACATCACATTGATTATGGAACAAAAGGAAGCCAAACAGAGAGAGTTGGCCAATCTGGAAGGTGGTATCAAGGATGCCAAGTTGAACATTTCAAATCTAGAGAGATCGTTGACTGAACGTGAAAACTTGAAGCACACCGTCAAGGATTTGAAGTTGAAGGTGGAGAAATTAGGGAAGGATGTGGCCAAGAATGAAGAGATCATCGAACAAATCGAGTCAGAGTTGGCCATCGCTGAAGAGGAAATGAAGTCCACCAAGCAAACACATCAATCGATCTTAGACGAGAAGAACCAAAGACTCGCGTTAGAAAAGTCCTACTATGACAAGATCAAGCTGTTAAACGAGAAGATCGACTATTTCGTCAATAATGAATCCAAGAAGTTAGAAGCCGTGAGGCACTCGATCAACAACATCAGAGCTGAGATTGAGGGCCTAGAGATCAAGGTCAACGGAACATCTGACACGATTACTGAACAAACTGCCAACTTACAGGACAGATCCAACCAAGAAAGAATCCTCAGAGGTAACATTGAGGTCCGCCAACTTCAACTACAACTCACAGATATCCAAAGAAGTATTTCTGAGATCGACGTCGACAGAGCAACAACCGAACGTGACCACTATGTTGAGGAGTCCAGCAAACTATCAATCCGCCAGTCAGAGATCAATGCAGAATTGGCTGGTAAGATGGGTGAAATGCGTCAAATTTCAGATCAAGTGAAGTCTTTACAACGTGAATTGGACACAGACTTCAAGGATGTCAAAGAGGAGTACCGCAAAGCTTGGATCAATCTACAAGTTATTACCATCCACGAACAAGACTTGAACATCTATTCAAAGGCCCTTGACAACGCAATCATGAACTACCATGCTATGAAGATGAAGGAGATCAACAAGATCATTGACGAGTTGTGGAAGAGCACTTACAAAGGTACAGATGTCGATACTATTAGAATCGAAAGTGAACCTGCCAAAGCTTCAGAATCAGGGATGCAAAGATCGTACAACTACAGAGTGGTCATGGTCAAGCAAGATGTGAAACTTGACATGAGAGGCAGATGCTCTGCTGGTCAGAAAGTTCTAGCTTCTATTATCATCAGATTGTCTTTGTCTGAATGTTTCGGTACTAATTGTGGTGTTATTGCATTGGATGAACCAACGACAAACTTGGACGCTGATAACATCGAATCTTTGGCTAAGTCGTTAGCTACTATCATTGAACTCCGTAAGAAGCAGAATAATTTCCAATTGATTGTCATCACTCACGACGAGAAATTCTTACTTGCCATGCAGGCTAGTAAATACACTAGTCATTACTACAGAATCTCAAGAGATCAAAGTCAAAAGAGTAGAATTGAAAGTGTGGATATTAACAAGATTGTCGATTGAGTGGTTGTGGATATGGGTTTTTTTAGAAAGTATCAGTACAAATGACTCTAGGATAAATTCTAAAGTTATGAAGCAGTTCTGGGGCCTTTTTTGTCCGAACGAGTTCAAAAAATCCTCGGACACGCGGACTCACAGGCGAAACCGGGACAAATTTCGGCGTTAAGGGTTTTGTGCGTTTTTTTTTTTAAAAAAAAAAACTTAAACGTTGTTATTAAAATGCGTTTTTGTGTAACAGGGACTTGCATGTCCCGAAAATTTGAAAATTGATATTTCAACACCGCTTCTGGGCGCATCAACGTACATGTCCGAATTCTCAATCATAGCTAATGTACTTCAGTTTTAAGCGATAAGACAAATTACTATTGAAAAGGGACAGAAAATATATGGTATGCAATTAAATTATAAGTAAGAACCAGCTTTTGAAAACTTATAATTTAGTTAGGTGAACCTAAAGTCAATGACATGTAAACTCATCTTATCTGAAGAACAACACGCCATTCGTATCTATGATATGAGTATGAGCAATATATCAATCACCAAACTTTGAATAAATAGCAGGGAAATTCGTAGAAGTGGATTTTCAAAAGCTAGTGAAGTTGAAGATTAACAATAGGTGACGATATCAACAATGTTTGGCTATCGGGGGGACAGCACATTCAACTATTTCATTTTAAAGATGTTCCTTAGACCTTCAAAAGGGAAATCGAAGCTTGAGAAGAGTTCATGAAAGAAGTATCCTCTCCCAACTCAATTTCATTGAAGCTACCACGTGGAATAGCGGAGGCATCATCAACTGGACCTGGACCTGGACCGTAAACGTAATTGTTGTTACCACCTAGCACATAGTCACCTTCGTTGTCGTCATAAACATTGTCTGGATCTTCCAAAGCAGCTTTGTAGTTGCCATTCTCCAAACATGCATAATCTTCTAGTTCTAGCTCTAGATGTCTTAGAGTTAGATACCCTAGCTTCTCAGAAGAATTGACTAGCATTTCGATCATATCCACGAAAGGCGAAGATCCTTCGTAATCAAAGTCATAAGAGTAACATGGGATGATTGATGGTCTAAAGATAAGCTTCTGGTTCATCTCATCAAAGAAGAAGTCATTGAAAGTTAGTGAAACATATTCAGGTCTGGTGATAAGTTTGAGGAAATCAGCAACTGGTTCAATGACTTGTGGGTTTGGATCTTCATTCAAAAGCTGAAAGTAAACGTAATTTGTTTCCTTAATGAAAGTCAAGTTGAATTTCAAATAACCAAGTAAATCGTAGACTTCGTAATCAACAGCCTTATTAGTTTTTCTCTTAGATTCACCATCGAAATCGTCAACATCCATTTCATCTGCTTCTGGAGAGCTGTGTGTGCTGCTGTTATCAGATCTTTCTTCTTCTGATTCAAAGAGTGGGGCGTCCTTAATAATATTGATCTTGTTAAGACTGAGCTTGAATGTTTGATTGTTGCGTTGCATTGCTATGGTTTGAACTTGGTAATAGGTATCTGTCTTTTAGAAAGCAATGAGTTAAAACTGAAGGACGAAAAGAAGATATATTACACACAGAACGTTTGTGTTAAAGTAAAGGTTTGAAAGTTTGATCCTTGATTTATAAATTGCAGTTGCCCGCGCTCAATTATATGATCTGGTGCTTATAATTAAAATTAAGGAGCTAATTTATAATTATAATTTTAGTGATTTGATGATATGCAGTTCATATTGCATGCAAGCACTCTAGGGAGTGGTTACCCTGACAACCAAATACACTGCATAATTAGCTATAGCTATGTCAACAGATCAGATTATGTTATAGGTTATAGGTGTTGTATCAGATAAATAAAGGAAAGTCCTTTACGTTTATACATCTAAGTTACAAGTTACAAGTGTAAAATCCGGTAAGCGCACTTTTCGGATTTGGTCGGAGTAAAAAAGCGTAACTCTTGGAATTAACAGTATTAGAAACAGTCAGCTAAAGCAGCCTTATCAACAAACCATGAGACTCTACCTGCAGCCAATTCGTTGACAACAGACGCAGGAAGACCCTTCTCTGGTCTTTCCATGATTAATTGAACAATAGAGGCCTTGACAGCACCTTCCACAACGAAACTGACTCTGTGAGAGTGGCAAATGACAGGAATGGTTAATGTTATTCTTCTCGATGGACCAGAAGGAGCGTTCTCAACAGGGACAACCCATGCTAGCTTTTCCCTTAAAACATCATGATCCTGAGGGAAGATAGAGGCAATATGACCATCTGGGGCGCAACCCAAGAGGAATAAATCAAATAATGGCAACCTGACAGAATCCTTATTAGCAAACCCTTTTATTAGAGTCTTCTCATAGTCATCAGCGGCTTCTTGTGCATCATCTATTAAACCTTCATCAATATGGTAGACCTTTGGCATTGGCTTACCTAGAGCTTCAAGCTTATCAAAGATCTCTGTCTTGGCTAACCCATAGTTGGAATTCTTGTCAGAGAATGGAACCAATCTTTCATCTGCGAAGTAGACATCCCATTTATCCCATTGGACATCATCCCTCTTCAATAAACCTTGACTCAAGACACCAATTAAAGAACCACCAGAAATAGCAATCTTGAACCTCTTACTGGCCGTTTTATCTTTCTTTGACGACTTTTGTAGATTACTCTGAGACTTGGAAATATGCAAATTTGATGTGGAATTTACTAGCTGTTCTGTTTGATTGGTTGTAGTAGATTCAGATGACTTCTTAAGATTGGCAGAAGATGCAACAGTGGACAAAGCCGGGGAAGATAAGGCCTGGTTTTGAGCTTGGATGACGTGTTCAGCGACGGCATCTGCAACTCCTAGAAATTCTTCAAACGAATGAATCTTTGGAACTGTGGTTGTCATTGTTTGCGATTCTTCTTATGGTGTAAATGATGTTCTGGAAAACGTTATTAATCTATGGTCTGTGATATATGTAAATCCTGTGGGATATGAGAAAAGCGGTTCTTGAGAGTTTGTAGCTGTTGAGCGTATGTGGCGGTTTCTGGATATAATAGGATACACGTGGATAAGCACTATTCAACAATCAAAGAATTGACCTGATATCAGATTGATTTTATTAACAATATTTAAGACAAGGCAGGTTAAGTTTGTTGAAGTTCGCAAAACACTCCTTGCCATATCCGTGTTTTTTTTGGACCAAACCGCATGTTTCTTGAAAATCCAATCTGGCGCGGTTCTATTTACAAGCCCTTGGCGGCCGAAAGGTAGCCACTAAACTTAAACATAACTCACTGGAAACAGGGAAAGATCATGTATAATGTATACTATCGAAAAGTTCCCTTCATTAGTAATTGATAATATCTTAGATCTTGATTCGGGTGCTTATATTATTGTAGTTTGTTACATCTACCAAAGAGGACTTGTGAAGGGAGATGCGGGGCCATGTACGGGCAGGCGGAGCTTGGAGCCAGATTGTAGGCACGTGACCAGAGATTTGAATCTTGATTTTGAGCAAAGAAAGATATCGAAACTGATCAAGTGAAGACTCAACAGTTCTGCCAAAGAAAAACATAATACAATCCATTGAAATTTATAGAACTTTCACTTCCGAATCGTCCAACTGAAGTACGTCTACACTGACAATCTTTCATCGAACAGTTGCGCAACCTGACCCAAGCAAGCCTGCGCGAATATTTCCTGAAGTGGTGAATAGAGTTACCCTCCTCTCAGGTGTGCTGGCGCTATATATTTTTGTGGCAAATGATTGAACAATGTTAACTAAGGAGTCAAGACTCAAAACTAATTAGGACAAGAATCATTACAAACAAAAGAGCAAAGATGTCACTACTTGATACCCCAGTTAGTGTTATTGGCTATGCTGCCACGCTCACCCATAGAGCTTTCGGTTTTTCAATTACAAAGTACCGTTCAGAAAGTGTTGTGTACATTGCCCAAGTCACACACACACAGGACAGTGTTAAGCACACCGTTACTGCTACAATTGCTGATATGGAAGACAAGAATTTCTTAGTTGGAATCATAAACGAACCAGGCTCTCTAATCAGCTCTACCACTGTCAGATATTCCGATTACTTCAAAGATATCAAACTTCCGATAACAACGGATCACCTTGACGAGTACATCACCTCAAATAACAATAAGAATTTCGCAACATTTTACCAATTGCTAAGCCTTGAGAAGTCACCAAATCAAGCTCAAGAAGAACCTAATTCTCAAACCAACAAGTTGTACGAAGAAGCCATCTTCCCGAGTGTTAAAAGCAAAGGCTTTGTTAGTGAAATATCTAAGCCACAGAAGGAAATCATCAACACTTGGTTTGGTTATACCCCAACATTAGGCCTCGATAAGCCGTTAGCAACTACAAAACCACTTCCAGAACCAATTAATAAATTTGATGATGAGTATGAGGCAACAATTTCATCCCAGCCACAGCAAAGAATCAATCCATTGCGTATACCATCCATCGGAGACTCTGATCGTGATCCATTAGGAGGTCGTACTCCTGAAATGAAGCCGTACCTTGATCCTTCCTTTCAAACGCCATCAGGTATGATCCCTCATAAGAACCATCCAATCTTTCAAAATCCACACAGTGGGTTTCCAGGCTCAGGTGTGAGAGGTGGGTTAAATATGGGACCACCTGGCTCTAGATATGACGATCCATTTGGTAACGATGTTAATGATGAAAGCGTGGGTATGGGTCTTCCAATGGGTTCTTTAAGAGGTGATTTCAATGGTAGAGGACCATCTGGGAGAAGTCAAAGAGGTTCTGGTGGATTCCCAGGTGGAGGTTTTATTTAATTCATCTTTTTGACCTTGATCAATATGATCACGTGAAGTTTTAGTGTATTCACTTGTTTTATTTTTATGGTTATTTTTGGTTCTCATGAAGTTAGGTTGAACTATGAATGTTTTACATCGGAATCCAACGTAGTTATACAAGTAGCTGTAATTTGAGCTGTTTTATGGTCGGTTTAGTTTTCTGGGTTAGTATATTGAAACCATGTGACTTTAAGTACTTGAACGTCAGAAGACAGTTTTGTGTCGTATATCGTATACACACAAACTAAACGTCATAAAATACTTAACATGACCACGATGAAAAGAATTGATAGTAGTACTAATTAGCGAAATGCATTTAAAGGAGTCATAAATTAATAATATCGAGGTGTATATAAAGTTACATATCTTATACCCACCACGTGAAAGAAAAGGGGAGTTCAACCACGCCATAAGCCTAACCAGTAGTGAGCAGTTGAGTACAATGATTGAAAACATGTAGAAATGAAAGAGCTTCAACTTTGCCTGAGAATACAACTTGTATCCACAAAACATCAGTGGCCACTAGCTTATTTGTGCAAGTTGGTGAGATGTATATAGCTTGGAGAGACTAAGATAGCATGGTTCTCTAGTTTCTTAGCGTTAAGCTGAAAGAGAGAGTAAGCGGTTAAACCAATGATTGAAAGACCGACTAAGTAAGAGTTTGGACGATTGGCGATTGGGGAAGGCATTTGTACGTTTATATGTGAGTGATTGTTTGATTCAAAGAGAGTGGTAATGTTGTAAATGTGGTGAACAGTGACGTTTATAGTGTCTATATAGGAGCTTCAGAATTACAAGATCATGGGAATACTTCCGTTATTTATAGTTGTTAAGATCCCGAGCCATTTTGTGACATAAATTTGTTAGCTTCCAAGAACCCGAGATAAGGTGATCAAGATATAACGTGTTTACTACTGCTTGAAGTACTGGTGAATATTCTTTTCAGATCACGTTCGACAGAAAAATGGTACGCATATAATAATTAACGCACATCTGGTTGAATGGTGGCATTTTCCGGGGTAAATTGGGAATAAATGATCAAGGGACAATACGGCTGAAGCCCGGAACCTGGAAACTCCGGGTTTCTCACGATTTGGACTTTTGTTCAATCAGAAAGTTTTGGTCAGCTAGTTAGTACCTTTTCAAAACGGTAGTAGTTAATATATTTTGAAAATGAATTAATAATTGATCATATTATCACTAGTTCAGCTAAGTTTCAAGTATAGTTTCAAGAATTACCGTTAATTGGTTGATCTGATCTAAATTACAGGCTCTAAAAGCTTTAGGAGTTAAGAACAATATCTATGGAGCTTGGCAGTTTTACTAGCACTGCTGCATGTACCTCTTTTCTATGGTACCTAGGAAGTTGTTTCCATATAGAGGGTCAAGTTTACATGGGGAAAGGAATCACAAGGGGGAAAAGTCAACTTGTTTCGGCAAATGTACAAGCCTTTCACATGTTCTTAACAATTCAACGTGTCTTGATTAAACTAGTACACAGCTTATATGAACGTCTAATTCTTTGAAAGGTTCTCAATGAATTGCAAAAGTGCTGAATATAGGAAATTATACTGATTGAAACTCTGAACCATCATAACTCTGAACTGTCGTAGCTCCTTCACAGTATCATAAATCACGTCCTCATCCCTATCCACATCAACCAAGTCTTCCAATGGGGAATTGAAGAGATAATCCAAGACGATAAACGTTCCTGATCTTCCAACACCAGCCGAGCAATGAACCACTGTGGGTATTTTGTTATTCTTTGAGTTGATAGCTTGCGAGATCGTGTGTAAAGTTTTCCATTCATTTGGTTTGCCAAAATCATCCCAATCCAAGACATGATAATGTGTGATTGTTTTTGTTCTTATGATGGAAGTTTCGTCTCTGCTTAATACACTGAGTGTGAAATTTACAACCTGAAGAGACTCTGACTTTGAGATATCATTTAATTTGAATTGGAATGAATTGGAATGAGTTGTGGATCCAAAACAAGTGGAAGTGGAAGTTGAACCCGGATATAAACGTTGGAGATAATTGAAACATTTCTCCCTCCCATTCTCTTCATATGGCGTCAACATGACTATATTCAGTTGATCTCCTTCAATCTCACTTATCATAGTCCAGAAATCAAGCTCTGTGACAGATGTAGGACCCTGAGTTGAAATATATGAGAAAGTATCCCTACCTGACTTTGAAACCAACCGTATATATGAAGCATTGATATAGTCATCCGTTAGGGGATCACGCACATTCTTAAGCTTTACTCGATTTTGATCATATGGGAATACATTGGAGTACCTGTTCTTGAAGCGGTTATGTCTTTGTAACGAAGCGTTTAAAGTATGTGAGATAGTTTCAGATGTTGGGGTTGATAAAGCCTGATCGATTATGGCATCTTCGATTTTGTTTATAGCAGTGAATTTCCGTTGAAGTTGATCATGTGACTGTTTGAGGTACTCTGGAACTCTAACCATCATTCCTGGTAAATGGGTCTGAGAACAAATTAGCTGAATGAACACCTTTAAGTGTTGATTTATATTTCACTTCTTTGAAACTCGATGATTGATTTTTGTTCAGCGCGGGCTTCAGCCAGCGCCCTGCCTAGAGAATTGAGAATTCCGCCGGGCCATCCGCCACGCGTACACTTTAAACGGGATACCGCCATACGACCCGCCTAGGCCGCTCGCGCGCCCCATCCACCCTCCCGCTCCACTTTTAAGAAATTGTATAACCCCATGTCTACATAAAAGTGGTTTTCTTCAAACCAGCTTCGAACAATTATCATATGGCCAATTAAACCTCTAGATCTCGCTGACTTTATTCAACAATCACCACTTTCAAAATCCAAATTGTTCAAGTATATCCCTCTCCGAACCAACTCTCACAACCAATATAATTAGAGCCATGAAAATATGAAGATAAGAGGGTCCCTGCAGATAATTAACAAAACCACGGTTTCATCCAGACGGTTCATTTCCAATCAAGTAAGCTTCACAGTTAGAAATCATTCTGTACAGGGGAATACCGTCAATGATTCAGAATCCGGTACCAAAGCTCTTCCTAAGCTCAGTATACCATTACTTAAAGCTAAATCGCACCTAGGGCATTACAGTAAGAGGATGAATCGGTTATACAATGAAGATAAATATTCTGTCAATGTTGTTGATTTGCCGATGAAATTAGATGATTATGGTCTTGATAAATGGATCAAGCAAAGCTGCTTTGCTGCGAGTGTGTTTGATGGGCATGGCGGTGATCAGACGTCTACCTACTTACAGAATCACTTGCACGGCGCTATAGAGTCCTGTAATCCTACAGAAGAGAATCTCTACCAGATCATGAAGACTTACAGTGAGAACATTGGTGTTTACTGGAAAAGATTATACAGAAGAAAGAATGACATTTTCAAAGGGCTGAAGGTACAACCTTCGGATATCGATGACGTGAGACTAAGATTATACCAAACTTACCTTGAACAAGACTACAAGATCTTAATGAAGCAATCAGAAGTGTTGAAGAAATCGAACCATGTCATAACCTCCGGATCTACTGGCACAACCATCCTTATCTATAATCTCAATATTAGAGATCACGACCACCTATACTTCAATGCTAATACGATATCCAGATTACATGTATCTCAAATCGGAGACACCAAAGCTATAATCATTGACAAAGACGGGGAAGCACATGCATTGAATTCCATCCATCATCCATCATCAACCTTAGAATCAGAAAGATTGAACAAATACTCAGCTGGATTTTTGACAGACAGTTTTGGTGAGAATAGATTTCTAAACTTTGCCAACACTAGGGCCTTTGGTGACATAACAGGGAAATCCAAGGGGCTTTCCGCAGAACCAGACATCACGTCATATATAATTGGTGATCCAAGTATCATCATGAAAGAGAACCTTGCGAATGAAACCATAGCAGGCAAGGGAGGTGGTGAGTGCTTTATAGTACTATTCAGTGATGGTGTTTCTAATTTCGCCACGGATCAAGAGATTGGGGATTTAGTCATGTCCACGGTTAACAGGAAAAGAGGAAGAGCTACACCTCAAGACTGTGCTGAAGAAATCGTTAAGTATGTTGACGCCATTGGAGGAGATGACAATGCTACTGCTATTGTTGTTCGATTGCTAAACTGGGGAGGATGGCCAAATCTTGACAGAACTGGGCAGTTAAGAGAAGATAAATTGAAAGACGGCATTTCAAAGATGGAGAAGCGCTAATATTTATAAAAAAAAAGTACCATATTCTTATTACCAAGCATGTGTATATGTACTGTGATCTTTCTTAAACTTATTTATTGTACAGTACCGAATCAGCTGTAATTCGCAAATACATATGTTAACTACGATGTAGGCCATCAGATAATATCATGAGCCTCCAAGAGCCGTAATATTATAACACAGAATTTATTATATTCTCAAAATATATGTACAAGAATCTCATCAACGACAATATAACAACCCAACCCAAAACAATAAATACCAAATGCATATGTAGAATGAAAGATACAGTCGAACCCGATTATTTGTTCTTGGTTTGAGTGTAACTGAATCTCTTTCTAGTAGGAGAAAATTCACCTAACTTGGAACCAACCATATCTTCAGTGACTTCAAATGCGACATATTCCTTACCGTTGTGAACTTGGAACTTGACACCAACGAATTGTGGAAGAATCGTACAGCTTCTAGCATTTGTTCTAATTGGGGAACCGGTCTTTAAAGCTTGACCGATTGGTAATGGGACAATATGTGGACCTTTCCAGACGGAACGGGAGAGTAAAGCTTGAGTGAGTCTCATGTTGATTTATATATGTGGTTATGATGATGTGGAAAGATGAGCTGGAACTGAACAAACTGAGATCTTAAACCAAATATTTTCACTTCATTTAGTAATTCTTGCCAGTCTCACCACTGTGAAATTTGTATGGCCAAATCTTCAAATTTTTGAACATGATCGACCGCCAAAGTAAATACCAAACAGGTTCGCGACTCAGCTTATATAATCAGATCTGGAAAATTGAGAGTCACCCGGCTCGAATTAGTGGCCCGCCGCGCTTATTTGGAGTAGTTTAATAGAATCTCTCTCAACTTTCTTCAAAGAATTATGCTAGTGTTATACAGTTCGGTCGATTAATTCAATAACTGTTTGTCATAAATTTCCTGAAGAATCATCACTTTCCTTGAAACTAGCGCTAATCTCGATCAAATCTTGCCATAAACTCCCCACCACATAAAAAAATCACCCATTTGCACCGTAAACGATGTTCAAAAGATTACTCACTCCTTTAACCAACATCTCTAGAAGATCTCTGCTATCTATAACACACAAACGAACCTCGATAGCTTCTTTCATCTCATTGAGACAATATTCCCATCTCCCACCATTAACAAAGGAACTGATCTCTCAAAGATTGATTGCAATTTTAGAAGGTTATGATAAGATCAATCTTAAAGACAAGCAAATCACATCAGAAACTTCATTCTCTAAAGATTTAGGCTTGGATTCTCTAGACGTTGTTGAAGTCATCATGGCCATTGAAGAAGAGTTCTCTATTGGTATCCCTGAAGAACAAACAGATAACATCAAGACTGTGAATGATGCAATTCAATTAATCGCCAACGATCAAAATGCTGTTTGATTCTAGCTTCGTTCAACAAACGAGCAAACTTTTAATGAATGATGAAGTAGTATACCTTCATGTGAATGACTTATTTATTTATAATTTATGACTCATAAGTTCAACCTAAAAGACTTTCCTTTGAGAACATGTCTTCAAATATATGATAATTAACATCTGGCCATAGATGCTCCCTTTGTACATGTTTATTTACTAGAGACTTGTTCTACAAAAAGAGAAGAGAAATGATACGTAATGCTGAAAGTATTTTGATTTGCTAATTATGTACAAATCTATGTGCCTGAAACTAATGACTCTTGTGAACTTCCTGTTCCAATTGTTTCAACGATTCTTCATAAGCAGCAGTCCAACTCTTCGTAACATCGCTGTCCAGTTCTAAATCATTAATAACATTCTCGTTTCTACCAATATCCATTTCGAAAGTCTTAAAGAACTTCTCTTCACCTTTACCAATGAGGAAATTATAGGCATAACCTGATTGGTTTGCTCTGGCTGTTCTACCGACTCTGTGGACATATTCTCTTGACGAGTTAGGCAAATCGTAATTCACAACGTGTTTAATAGTGGCGATATCCATACCTCTTGCCATTAAATCTGTGGAAATTACAACGTTAATGGAACCTTCGATGAAACTCTGTAAAGTCTTGGATATTTGAGCTTTGGATAAAGTGGAGTTGATGTTCGACACTGTGATTTGTAGTTTCAACTTGCTGATAATGATACTGAGTAAGCGGGATAATCTGATAGTTGCTTCATTGGAGTTGGTGAAGATTAAAACATTGCCACTGGAGCCATCGATAAGTTTGTTCTTGATCAAGTTCAACAGTAATAGAGGCTTAACAGAGGAGGAAGCGCTGGAGAACTTCAAGATATGCTCTGACAATTGGGTTGGTAGAGTGAAGATGTGCTGCTTTTCTGACTTCAAGAGTTGTTCTTCATCATTGACAATGATCAATCTTGGTTTGTTGAACTTCAAGTTTGTAAGTTTACCAGGGTCTGTTGTTAGAGTGGCTGAGAAGATCATCTTGATGAAGTTCAGCTTGAAGTTCTGGGAGATGTTGTTGTTCTGGGACTTATCAAAGACTTCGTTGAGCTTCGTGATTAAAGTATTGGACCAATCCTGGAAACTTTGGTTCAGTAATCTATCGGCTTCATCAATCACACACCATTGCAAATGCTTTAGGCTTATGCTCTCCAAGTTTAAGTGGTCCACAAATCTACCTGGAGTAGAGACAATAATATCCGGAACATGGCTCTTCAATTTCTTGGACTCCTCTCTCAAGGAAATCTCCTTGGTCCCTAACGTTACAATGTTCAAAGAAATACCTCTAGATAGCATAGTCAAGGTCTTGTAGACTTGGTTGATCAAAGGCTTGGTAGGAACAATGATGACACAGGCCAATTTAGGAACGACTCTGTTTTGTAAAGATTGGATAATTGGGATAGAGTAAGCTAAAGTTTTACCGGAACCTGTGGAGGCATTAACCAAAAGATCACCTTTGAATCTAACAGGGTTTAAAGTGTTGCTGATTTCGGGAAGAAGGATATCAAGAGTTTGGATCTGAGTGGCGAAGGCGTTATCGAAGTTCATCACCTTCGCTAAGTTTTCTTGGATCTTTGTGGAAAGTAGCGGGAATTGAGAGAATGGCTTCAACTCATCAGGCTTGATATAGTATGGTGTCGTTGTCAACCAAGACAAGTTATTATTGGTGTATGTTCTGGACAATCTTTGGTCACGAGGCAAGGCTGGTTGTGGCAAAGGCTTCAAGTCTTGGAAATTCTCTGGTTCGGATTCAGAATCTGAGTCTTGGTCTTGTGGAAGTTTTGAGGATTTGATTAACGATTTGTTGAAACGGGAAATGATACTGCTGTACTTGGATTCATGTTCCTGGATGATTGGTTCTTCATTCTCTGATGGATTGACAACTTCTGCCGAATCGGCCATTTCAATATCACTGTCAAGAAACTGCTCCGCTTCTTCTGTGTCTTCTTCCATTGGTACATCTTCATTCTCTTCACTCTGTGCTTCAGATTCAGACTCAGAGTCGTCTTCGGATTCGGATTCTGAGCTGGACTCAATTTCAGCTTCTCCTGATGGGATTTCTGTCTCTTGATTAGACTTGGCAGCATTCTCACTATCACTTTCACTCTCACTTTCACCATCGCTGTCAGAATCACTATCACTTTCACTGTCATCTTCACTGCTTGAACTCTCCCCATCGCTTTCTAACTTTCTCTTCTTATTATTGGTCTCATTGCTGGAAAACTGCTCCTCAACGTCACTTGGAGTTTCCTCTACTATCAGAGCATTTGGATCAAATCTGGCGGCGAACATCTTGAACGGATTGATCGTTAAAATGCTAGTAAACACATCTCAAATTGATTATGTGACTTTCCATTACTAAGAGGCCAGCTTCTTCTGCAAAGATCAGAAATTATTTTTTTTTTTCTCTGGACATGCAGGTTTCAACATCCGAACATCTCGGGCGCTTGGATGTATGGTGTGTGATGTATGTGATTCCCCACGTCCTCCAGCCTACAGGCTCGTATAAATCATAGAGAAGTATTCAATATATAAATCATCAATTGTAGTATACACTTCCGTGTTCACTTTTCGATAAACCAGTTATCTTATATATATATATAATTCAAGGTTCTCTGTAATACTTAGGAGCAATGAAAGGTTGCTTAGCAATCTCAGCTTCTCTCAATTTGTTTCTAATTTTGATTAAAACTTTAGTACCGGACTTTTGGAAGCCTCTTTGAACATAAGCTTGACCAATGTTAGTTCTACCATTGCCGGAGGACGGAGAGTTACTACCGGATGTGACTGTACCAATTTGTTGTTCTGGGTTTTCAATTGAGAAGATTTCCATACCTTCTCTAGCGGCTGGACCAGTAAGTTTGAAACCCACTCTTTGTTGCTTGACTAAGGATCTATCCTTTAATTGAGCGAGAATCTTAGAGGCACCGTTGAAGCCACCTTCCTCTCTTCTGGACTTGGAAATAACCCAGGAAAGGGAACCTTCAACCGGAGTAATGGTGTCATTCAAATCATGACCATACAAACACATACCAGCTTCGAGTCTTAAAGAATCTCTAGCAGCTAAACCGATTGGCTTCAAGGATTCGTTTTCTAGTAAAGCTTGAGCTAGTTCATAAGAAATGGTGTTAGGAATGGAGATTTCAAACCCATCTTCACCTGTGTAACCACCTCTGGAGATGTGAACTTCAGTATTGTTGAAGGCTGGGATTGTGATGTATTTAGAGTTACCAAAGTAGATCTTTGATAAATCTTCATTGGTGAATTTCTGTAGAACAGAAGCAGCTTCTGGACCTTGAAGGGCTAATAATGAGTTATCAATGGTTTCAAATTGAACGTTCAAACCTTGGCTTTGTTCTTGGAAGAATTTTAAATCCTTTTCTCTGGTACCAGCATTTGTGACGACATAGAATGTGTTATCATCGTTATGCTTAGTAATAATAGTGTCATCCACAATACCACCTTGCTCGTTAAGTAGAACGGATAGTTGGTTCTTCCACTGGCCTAAAGCTTTGAAATCAGTAGGGGTGACTTTCTCAAGCAATTTAATAGTATCAGGACCTTTGAATTTCTGTTGAAGCATATGACTGACATCGAAAAGACCAGCTTTGTTTCTTGTCCAATGATGTGATTCGATGTGTGATTGACCTTTATAAAGAATTGGCATGGCATAACCAGCAAAATCGACAAAGTCTGCACCTAAAGATTCATGAAGTTTGTATAATGGAGTCTTAAGGAGAGCTGGAGCTGTGGAGTATGATCTTCTGGAAAGCATATTTGACTGAGTGAACTGATTGTGGGCTTTCCAGTTTTGTTGTACTGTTCTGATAAAGTGGGAAGATAATACATTAAACTGTCAAAATGGAAGAGATTGTATCCTTTTATATTATTATCATATGAAAATCCTTTCTTTGCACTATAATTTAAACTTACTACATACGAATTATTATGATTGATTCTGGTGGGCCGTGGCGCATCCGCGGTTGAAAGGAGTCAATATTTCAGGATCTATCGTAGTGAAAGGAGTCTTATCTCCTTACACGCCTGACCCGGTTCATCTGAGTCAATTGTCAGATTTGACCCCTTTCTACAAATATTCAGACCTGGTTTTACATCACATGACCTCTGACTCGATCCTGCCCTTCCGGCGCGCCAAAATCAGATCCAAAATTCTAAATCCCAAAGATTGATGACTAAGCCAAATTTGACGAAAAATAATTGAAGAAAATCAGTGCAAGATGTCAAAGATGGTTGGACTGGATGAAAAAACCGATATACACAGATACGAACCGTGTTTTTCTGACCAGTGTTATTATTCAACTCAGCTTCTTTAGAAACACACATCAAGATGTTGAAGCACATGTTCAAATCCTTGTTTTCCCAAAACACAACGCATATGATGCGTAGAACTATCCCAAGTGCTCCAATCATGACTTCTTTAACGACACAACTTCAATCCGCTTCTCTTCTTACATCTCCATTTAGAATTTCCCAAAGATATGCCACTATAAATCAAATCAAGAGAGGCATGACCAAGCCATTAAATAAGAGACCAACCAAGTCCCCAGATTTAGAAGTCTCCCCAGTCCGTAAAGGTGTTGTTTTAAGAGTTATGGTTTTAAAGCCAAAGAAGCCTAACTCTGCTTTAAGAAAAGCTTGTAGAGTCAGATTAACCAACGGTAACATCGTCTCTGCCTACATTCCTGGTGAAGGTCACAATGCTCAAGAACACAGTGTTGTCTTGGTTAGAGGTGGTAGATGTCAAGATTTGCCGGGTGTCAAGTACCATTGTGTTAGAGGTGCTTTGGATTTAAGTGGTGTTGCCAACAGACAAACTTCTAGAAGTAAATACGGTGCTAAGAAGCCAACTAAGGATTAAATTGGATAATCAGCGTATATAGTACATGTCTTTAGGGGGGTTCTACTTGTAAATAAATGATTGAAAAAAAGTATAATGATTTTGTATTCTTTAAAAAATAGAGCAATTTCGAATAGATTGTATAACGAATCGAAATAATTTTGTAGTGTACAGGTTGAGATAATGTATGGTCTTGAAAAAGAACAAGACTTAAGCAGAGTTAAAACGTCTACCAGAAGCAGTCTTTCTTGCAACTTCCTCGTTTTCTGGCTTGGCTCTGTTCAACACCTTCAAGTATTGGTTAACTCTGAATCTCATTCTTGAGTGCATGTAAGCCTTAGAACATTTGATATGGTAGTGGAAGTAATTTCTGAATAGTTGTATGTGGTTGATGGTGTTGTCTTGCTTCTGTACGGTAAGATGTCTTGGGAATAAGACGAACGTGACATAACCTTTCTTGTCGTCAGCTTGGTACTTGATCAAGTTTCTGACCTCTAAAGGTGGTTCCTTATGAGAATATAACACTTGTGGGGCGTTTTGAACAGCTCTCTTTCTGGCATCGACGAATTCTTGAAGGAAGACTTTACCGAAGATCTTGTCGGTTTCATCTTTGAAGACAGTGGAGAAGATAACTGTAACTCTATCGAAGGATGGTTTTATATAAATGGCTTCTTCATCTCTGTAGTTTATTTCATAGATTTCAGAGCTTGGTTCTGGCTCAATACCTGATTGGTCATACTTGATAGCCTGTTCTTGGTAGGACTTGAAAGCTAACTTGAATGGAATGGCTAATAAGTTTCTCTTGAGAAGGGAGATTTCATTGATTGTCAATTCAATATCTTCTGGGGATTTGGCAGCAACGGAAAGAAGGTCGACATAAATGGAGTAATCGTACCCTGGTTCAACAATTTCTGTTTGGAATTCGGCATATGTTTGGTTTAACTTGTTAATGGCGTCATATTGCTTGATATCTTTGAAGGATTTAGATGTAATTGAGACTAGCAACTTGGACTTGTCCTCTGGAGTGGACAGATGGAAAGTGGTGTAGTCGAAGTCGGAAATGATACGGTCGACCAATTGAGGTGTGGCCACAAGTTCAGTCAATGTTTTCTTCAAAAGAAGGTTATCGTTTTGTAATTGAAGCATTTTGATGATGAAACCTAATGAAATTTACTGTTTGGAGATGAATCTATTGATGGAGGCGGTGGCTTATTTATCATTTCGTGGACGGTGTGCACTTTCACAGGTTCGGAACTTGGAGCTTGTAATCTTGTAATTCGCGCCAGTGCCTTATTCCGACTCCGCAAACTACTCATAAGTTACTCTAGTTAGCCATGATATTAAAGAAAAATTCTAAGTAGCACATCTCTCCTAAGCACGAACTTCGAAGTATCATCGGAATACAGAAACAGGTAGCGGCATTCAGATGTGTGAATCACAATATTTACATTAACATATCTAATTGTACGTCTGATCTACTTATATGTGTACCTAACCTTGGATCTCGTCAATGCTATCAATGATCAAATCAGGCTCAACTGAGTTCTCTGAGATGTAAACAGCATTTACCATATCATTGCTATCGCATCTTTCAATGGCTTCCTCTTCTGAAGCAGAGATACCAGCTTCTAGATGTCTTTTGATGATTCTTCTTCTAGCATTGATAGGATCGACTTTTATTTTCCATTTTTCATCAACGATCTTTGATATCTCTTTCCAATATTCGTCCCTCAATAAGACATAGTTCCCCTCGATTATGATGATTCTATGCTGTGGAGTTATTCTTCTAGAGTTCGGTTCTGGGTCTTTCTTCTTGTGGTTGAAAGAAGGAGCCAATATATCCTTGGATTCAGTTGTGATCGGCTTTTGCAATTCATGTATCAAGTCAAGGAATCCCTTTGGATTGAATGTGAAAGGAGCGCCTCTTCTCTTGAATGCTAACTCAGGATCTGGAAACTTCGAGAGTTCTTCACGTGTGTAGTGGTAGCCATCTTGATCGAGTACAATACTGATCTCTTCCCCGAACTTCTTGTTGATTCTATCTGTGACATTGGATGACATCGTTGATTTACCAGACCCTGGTGAGCCTGCTAGTCCTATGAGTACCCTTTGGTTGGAAGGTTTATCTCGGAGGAGCTTAATGGCACGCTCTGTGAGTTCGATTTCTGTTTGTTCCATAGTCTGTGGTTATATCAGCGAGCGTCGTAACTATGAATTCCTTATGATGAGCACCAAGGTAGTCCGGCCGATATGTTTATGAAAAAGAGTTGGATCTGGGGAATACTTAAGTGGTTTGTTGGCAAAGAAAAAGTGATAAAGTGAAAAGAAGTTGAGATTCGAGTGACAGTAATCGCCGGAAACTTGGAGAGCGCGCTCTTGCGGGTTTACGTTAGCCGAAATCCGTATGCGCACGCTTCTACGGAGGTCTGAATTGTTTGGCAGAACAGCCGATCAAATCTGTTTGAGCCACGTCGAATTTGAGCAGTGTAGACTGTTTCCCTACAACTACGATTCATTGTCATTGGATACTAACACGGTTCATAATTCATACCTGCCACAATGATTGACATAGATGCTATTCTTGAAAAGTCATCAAGTGAAATATTCTCCACTTATAACCTGACTCAGATCCAGCAGATCTCAGATGATTTGTCCAAGATCTCCAAATCCAAACACCAAGAGTTAAGATCACTTGTTTCCTCAAAATATAGAGATTTGCTTAAAACTGGTGATGATATAATCGCCATCAAGGATCTCGGTATCTCTCAGGATCGCTCCCTATACAATTTGAGTTTCTGCAGGGGTCCAAAACTAGATAAAATCAGCACGGTTGACAAGAACTTGAAGATTTTCAATCAACATGTCTTTGACAGAGAGCTCGATATCCATGAAACGTTGGATCGAGACTCCGGAAACATCGAATCCGTCTTACTCAACTCCGACTTCTGGATCTCAATCACGCCTCTACTAGAAATAGTCTCAACTACCTCTCTAGATGTCGTATTAGAAACATTGGTGGAGTTCAACAAGTTCAGAAACGATACAAAATTCACTCGATTGTTCATCGATAACAGAGACATCATTCAAAAGAAAGTCACTGAGATCAGTGCGCTGATATTAGACAAATTGACCAATGATACATTGAAAGCTTCTGAATTGTCCTCCATATACCATCAAATACATCTTAATAATCTGAGGGAGCTGGAGAAATTGCAAACTACAAGCATTGATTCGCAGATCTACAACAATCTGATCAGGATACTCGAGAATGAAGATGAGAATAACTTAAGTCTACAGCAACATATCAAGACTGATGATAGCAATGACCAAATATTCACAGACTTCCCAGAATTCAATTCAAGATTCCAAGCCCATCTCTCTATGAAATTGAAGTCATTACAAGACATTCTAACTTCTTCTATCTCCTCATATCATCCAGACTCAACTATTGATCTATATACACTTCAATTCCAAGATTCTCAAACTGGGTCTGGTTTCAATAAAGAGAAGTACTTGTTGGATATTTATTATTTATCAATCGGTGTTGATAATGGAGTCTTGGTCAAGATCATCGAAAAGCTAATACGATTCAAGCAATTATTAACAAAGTTTATTAAGTTTTTCAGTGAGTCTGAAGATACGGAAACTTATAGCTCTGTCCTTGAAGATATTATCAAGTCTTTGAAGTCTAAGACTGATTCAAAGAATAATGTGGCATTGGATAATCATTTGGACTCTTTGATGAATGCTTGATGGATTTATGTATAGATTAATTAAAATGTTGTTCTCCTCGGCTTGAATAGCTTCAGGTAATAAATTCTAATGTGGTTGAGTGAGGTAAGGATTTAATTCCAAAACCTGAAAGAATAAAAAATTTAAGAACTCCTCATAGGGGGCTCGAACCCCTGACATTTCGGTAATCATTAGATTACTTCAAAGCTAGGCCTTGAAAGACTATAAAAGCCGAACGCTCTACCAACTGAGCTAACAAGGACGAGTTCTTGCGCCGAAAGGTTGGTGCATCGATCCAGCACCGTTAACCCAATCATCCATCAAGATGACTGCGTTGTTATCGGCAAGTGGTAATTGTTTTTATAGATGTAGACTTGGTTTTCTCAATCATGTTAAGTATTTAGAGATCTTTATATTTTTTAAGAAACGTTTTTGGAAAAAAAACATGTTACTAGAATCAATATTCGTTCTATATTAAAGTAGTATGTAAAACTCCGACTCTCGCAGCAGAATCTGAGCGTACTGCAGAGACTACATTATGGAAGGATTGTATTGATAAAATTGAGTCGAAAGACAGCGCTTATATTCTTAAGATATTCGTAATGTCAATAAACCAATTAAAACTGAAGAGGAAAAACAAGCTGAAAGAGAGTTACAGAAAATGAAAGAGGAAGAAAGAATATCAAAGCTTCCTAGTAGAAGAAGAACTCAAAATAAGAGAAGTCAAAGAGAACCAAAACTCAATAACGAAGATTATTCAAAATGTACTGTATATAGCTGGGATGACTGCCTTTAATGAACGTAAATATTAGTGAAAGATCCATGAATTGGGTTATGGGTATGAACTTTTACAAAACACCTGTATGATCCTCTAAGTTATGATCGCCAATTTGACATATTTGATGAATTTTCGATTTATAATATACACAGGAACAACGACATAAACACTCAAACTGATCAGTTTCTTCTACCTCTTCTGGTCATTTCTGGCATCTTGAAAGGAACCTTCAAAGTAGCAACCTTGTATGAAGCAGCAGCAGCCTTTGGAACACCGAAAGCTTCAGCTTCAGCAACAGAGGCAGACTTGACTGTGGCACCTAAGGCTCTGAACAAGCCGACTAGTCTCATTGGCTTGATGGATAACTCTTGAGCTAATGG
>JAKTWX010000080.1:0-44303 GCA_030582275.1 Waltiozyma pijperi
CTGTTGTAAGGAGTCTCAGGTGACTCAGCGGCTGATTTCTCTGGCGTGGTGGAATCCTCATGAAGGTCTCTAGCATGGTTGGGATTAATTGAGGTACCAAATGTGCGTGGTACAGAGTCAGCATGTTTGTTTAATGCTCCTTGAACTTGACCTCTAGTGCTTTTGCTATAGTTTGAAGAGCTCAGTTGTGCTCCCAGGGCAGCGCCTCCTGGCTGAGGATACATTTGGTAAGGAAGACCATATGATCCTTGATAATGGTACATCTTGGTGGAGAATAGAGCGTTATGATGATCTGAGTTATCTCTCCTAGAGACAATTGAATCTTGATCTTACTTGGTTGTACTGAGATAAACCCCTCCTTAACGCTTAGTTGCCACTTGTTTTTTAGTAAGGAGTGTACACTTGAATGTGACAATTCCAATTTTAATTTGTTCAAAAACAAAGTGGGAAAACGTGATTCCAACGATTTTACGCGTTTCCCAGCGATTTTTTGTGGATAATTCTGACTTGGTATGTTCATTAATGTTTGTTACACGTCACACGCATGACTAGTTCGCCACAGGTTATCTTTAACAATTTAGGAAGGCGCGTGGCTAATGTATTATATTAAAGATATGATTCATAAGGATCAGCTCGGATCTCAACAATATGCGGGTAATTTATAAGTTCATGCAACAAATTAATTTAAGGTTTGATCCGAGATTGCAGCACCTGTACGTGCGCTTCGGTCCTCGGTCCTGATCCTATTATCTAATCCATAATCCATATTAAGTAATTGATATAATATTGTGTACACTGAGATTATTGATATTGGGTACATAAATTTTTAAATTATTGAGATCATGGTTTAATCACGCTTATTATAATATAATGAATATCATTTCACGCGATCGTATAACGTGATCATGGTACGCACGTCGATCATATACATAAAAATATTAATAAATTATATTAATTTAATTTTGTCCGTGCATCTTGGCAGATGTCACGTGAGCAAAGGTGTAATTCTTATACCGTGCGCGTAAACCACAGTAGACTGCATGTCCACGTAGATAAAACTTTTCACTCTGGACATATCCAAACCCATACACACACTACATACATATACTAGTTAGATATAATATAACTCAATAACAGCCTCGCAGATGATCCACCACGAGGACTCGGAACAAATTCATATATTATTATACGTACCACAATTTATAAATTATTGTCTAATATAGCAGCTATATTGCACCAATAATTATAGGACGTATTTATAATATAATATATATATTATTTCGATTTTGGTAACAAATCCCAATGGGTGCAGCTATTTATGAACATTATATTAATGATATATATATATATTATTGGCTGATCTTAATAATATTATGTTGCATAATATTATTAATTATATTATCATTAATTATTTAAAATTTATATCATGAGAATATATATAATATATAATAAAAAAAAGATTCTTAAATTTGCTAGCTGTTTCACTCAGACAAGAGTACTGAAAAAAAGCCGATAACTCATAATTTAATCCCATTTTTTTTTCTGGATCGTAAATGTTTTCAGTTTATCGATCTATATATCAGCTTCAATTAACTCATCGAGTTAAAGATGAATTTCTAGTTTATAATTATTCGGTCATGTTCAGAGGCTTAAATCTGGCATTTTAATGTAACTGCGTTAATAATATAATTTTTGATCACAATTCGTAGCAATTATACATGATATTTTTAGTTGATACTTGATGAAGAAAAGTCAAGACGATCACTGCATCTTATTTACTTACACCTTACGCCTCAAACCGACTTATAATTATATAGCTAGCTGCAATTTGGTGTTATAGCATTCGGTGTCACGTACTGGATATATGCAGATCACCAGTCACCGTACAGCTCACGCGCAATTTTGAAAGCAGCTCCAGAAAATCGTCGAGTTGATCAAACTTTTGAATTTTTGGACTTATATAAGCACTCCACTATAAATTACATAAGCTGAAATCACGTGCACCAGCTGCCAGCTGTCCAACTACTACAATTATATCACAGATCATTGTAAGTTTTTAGTGACGCCATATATTAAAATATTAACCAAAATAAATAAATAAATAAATAACCTGGGACTTATCGAAGCTACGAAGCGTTAATAACCCTACAAAACTGCAAAACCAGTAATACAACTAGAACGGAATATCCCACCTTGAGATAAATCGTTTGATCCTGGCGTTACAATTCATCCTTTACGATTTTGCCCTCCTTGATTTCGGATTCCTTCAAGCCACCAGCAATCTTAGAAGACCAACCTCTAGCTCTTTCGAAACCGTTGGTACCGGTTTGGTAGTTCATGAAGACTTCGTACATCTTTTCTCTGGAGGTTTCGACAAAAGGACCATGTTGAACAATTGGTTGATCCAAGACTTGGCCACCTATGAGGACGAATCTGGAGTTGCCCTTTTGGTCCTCTGGGACCTTACCAGTGACGGCTTCACCATCTCTGTTGAAGAAAGCAGCATAGTATTGTGGCAAATGTGTGCCGTTGACTTGCAAGCCACCTTCCAATAAGTACAAGAAAACGTTGAAGTCTTCTGGGAATTTTTGCTCGAAAGAGCCACCTGGGGCAACTTCGAAGTCATAGTAGTCGACTGGAGTGTATGCTAATTCCTGGACAGACTTGACACCGTAAGATTCACCAGAGATGACCTTGACAGTGGTTTTATCGTGTGGTTTCACAACTGGGATCTCGTCCTTTTTCAAGTCTCTGTATCTTGGGTCACAGTCCTTCAAGGCCTTTGGCAAGTCAACCCACAACTGCATACCGACGACTGGGGTCTTTTGTGCGTCTTCGACTGGGATCTCAGAGTGGACAATACCTTTACCAGCAGTCATGAACTGTAAATCACCAGGAGTTAAGACACCAGCGGAACCGGTGAAATCTTCGTGGGCCATCTTACCGTCAAGCACATAGGTGATGGTTTCCTGGCCATGGTGTGGGTGGTCTGGGAAACCGGCTGGCGGGACAACGTGGAAGTGGTCCAACATGAGGAAAGGAGAGAAGTTTCTAAGCTTCATCGTACCGATGGATCTTCTGACTTGGGCACCGACACCTTCTTCTTGAGACACGGCTAGGAAATATTTTAAAAGAGATCTGACTTGAACCATATTTGAAATGATGTTAATTGAGTGTGATAGGATATCAATGGTATAGCAGTTTATGGTTTTTTGAATGAGAGTTGGAATTGAAAGTGTCAAATTGAAGAGTTTATATAGTCTTTGAGCTCCAAATATTTGTATAGGCAGCTGGGCCCCAATTGGGGAATTTTCGCGGATTTATAAGTTTTAGCTAATGATTATGCAGAAAATTGTAATTGAGTTCAGCCATTCAGCCACACACAGTTCTCATAACGTGCGCAAACCAGAACTGAAATGAAAACATAAACAAATTAGTAATTATTCATAGATTTAGCCCTTTATCAATCATTTGGTAAGTTTTATAAACAGTTTATCTGAAAATTAATAAAACTATAGCTATAATTGAAATGATCTACCATCTTCTGGAATAAACCAGCATGAAATATATCACAAAAGAGAATCCAGAATGTTTCTATTCCTGATCTTGTACACCGTGATAGAGAGCTTATGACACCTGAGCTGTACTTTAGTAGTATTAGTAGCCCAGTGTAGGCCTAATATGGACTCTGAATCATAATGCGATAGGCCATGGCAAACTAGGAGGACATTTAACAGTTCTTTCATCTAGTTCACAGCAGATCTCTCATAATCCACGTCTCCTTTGGTGACTCCACAGGTATTCTTACAGTAATAGCCATTCCTTCCAAGTAGTAAGGCAGAACCACATGATATCTGGATTCTGAACAATGTACCAATCAGCAATGGTTACACAGTCTGCTAGTGTACTTATCATTTCCCAATGATCAAAACAATGGCCAAATCATTGCTGAAATCAGGCAAGATGAACAATTCCTTAGTATTACCATCATAATTGACTCTAATCAAGTTAGCAGAATCCGTACCTAACAATTGGGCATTATCAATGAACGCTTTTGATATATTTTGAACTTGCTCAGCTTTGATTTTTAAGACTTTTTCAATTTCACCATCACCGGTTCTATTTGATCGTTGTTGTCTCCATGCGTAAGCCACTTGAGATGTGGATATCTGCGATATGACAATTTGTAAAGAGAGTTGAGCGGCTGTGGTTTGATACACTGATTTGACTGAGTCTTGGAAGAATTTAAAAGTGGTGATTTGAGATATAAGATCAAGGGGTGGAAGAGGGGTGAAATCTTCTTCTGTGGAGCTTGTCATGTTCATGGGGTTGGCTGACTGGTTGGATGATTGAGATGAGATGAGATGAGATGAAATGAAATGAAATGAATTGAGTACTCCTTATCTGATGAACAATGAACTGTGGTAGTCAATCTTCTTCAACATAATTGGTAGATCAACATCTTTAAAGTTTGAAGTTTGGTACTAATTTGGAGTTTTGGTACAAAAACGACCGCGAAAAGGAAATTTCCAAGTTCCGATCACCGCGTAAAAATGAAACAGAGTTAATTGAGATCCTTTTCATCTCTTAACTGCGGGATAAACTCTTCAGCAAATCCTTCTATTATATTATATTATTCGTAACAGCTCCCCGGAGACCATTATTCTAATATCATGTATGAACCCTGTCGAAGGTTCACTTGTTCTATGAATTGAGCAAATTCAAGCGATCGAACATACCAGAAGATCGATCCCTTGACGTATAACAAATTATTTTTCGTGATTCTTTAAAGTTTCACTAGTTATTATTAACCGTTACAACTTTAAAGTTACACGATATTAGGGAACCTATTACTACTCATATTGATATTCTCCATAGAACTCAAACATGTGTGATTATGTTGTATTAATATCCCAAAGTACACTCTAAGTTTGCTGAGCAATTGTCTACACATGGCCCCACACCTTAACTGCTTCAAGCTCACGACTCACGAGCCACGAAATATAAACATTTAACCTTGCGACATCTAAACTTTAAACAAGGCATAGAAACGTATCGATGGTTGTAGATGGAAACATTTTAAGATTTAAATATTATTAGGGGTCCAGCAATATTTGGCCCTATGAAGTGTCAAGGATTTGATCACCTATAAAGGAAAGAAATACCTTGGATGTAAGTGGTTCTGTTCCCCAGTTTCGGGTTTGTAGTTTATACGTGTACCCGGGAAACAACACAGCGCCTTTTAGTACTAGCTGTATAAGCCGGGGAAAGGCACGACATGAATCAGGGTACCAAATTTAAAAAGGGAAAAGGCTGAAAAGGGTACTCTGCTTATGTAATTTTCTGACGTTAGTATGACGATTTGATGAATGGTGTACCCAAATTAATTCAAAGCTCATGATTAGGTTAAAAGAGCCATCATATTGGCGGACACTGAGAAAATGTATCAAGTTATCTATAATATAATAGAATGATATGAGGTGTTTTTCACTATGTGTTTGAGATCTCAGGAGTTTAGATTTAAGATTTGAGGATAGATCTGACAAAAATTGGCGCAGTTGTACTTTTTTGCGCTGTTCGGACCGATAAAAAAGGAAAGTACCACGGGCGCTTAGTGGGGCCAAAAAAAAAGAAAAGCTTCTTTAGCTGACGCACAGCAAAAAGTAATACAAAGTAAAAGAAAGAGAAGGACTGCGAAATAAAAACCTCGAGGTTGCCTTCATGGCGATAATATTTCCTGAATAGCCAACCAACCTAACTATAACTTACCTACCATTTCACCAACTATCTCACCCTCGCTACGTTTCTTAGCTCATCTAAACCACGTTCACTTCACTTCAGTCGATAGATCTATTACACGCTATCGCTTGCACTAGAATCCAGATCCATACACGACAGGGAAAGAAAACCGTTAGACCCGATTTGGATATTTGATATATTTGTTTATATTCCAGATCCCACTCCCTATGAATTCCCAAGTCAAGGAAACTTCTGAACAGCAACAATCCCAAAGCACCCAAGTTCAGCAACCAGTTTCCGTCTCAGTTCCAGTCTCAGTGCCAGATTCCACGTCGTTATACATTCCAGGCGATAAACGCAAGATGTCCACTTCTTCCAGCTCCCCACAAGACAACAAGAGAACCAGGCTGGACAACTACCAGTCCACAGCCAGTGCCTCTGCTGCTGCTGCTGCTGCTGCTGCTGCTGTCGCTGATTCCGCTGAACCGCTAACCACGGTTATGTCAGTGTCTCAGGTGCAAGCTCCGTCTCCAACAAGCCCACACTCCACACACAACCTGCATCACACACACATCCCATCGAAGGCCTCCCCTGTGAAGGAGGACGAAGAAGAGGAGAAGCTGTTGGTGACGCCATACCAGCATTTGTGCAGATCCAACATGGTTTCCACCCCAACGGTCGATGTCAAGGAGAACGAAGACCAGCTTTGCCTGGCTGCAGACCTGAACGACCAGCAGAAAGTCGTGTCTGTCTCCTCTGATCTTTTGGTTTTGACCCAGAATCCTGTCACTTCTTCTGCTTCTTCTGCTGCTACTACTACTACTGCCACTTCTCCCGCCACCACTTCCACTGCTGGTACCGCCACCACCACCACCACCGCCACTTTATCCTCAGCCCAACAACCAGCCAAGATCAAGAAGGCCACGACGACAGCCAGAGTTGGCAAGCTCAGATCCAAGTCTCTGCCTAACATCATGTTCCCATCGTTGTGCGAGGACGTGAACCAGAAGACCATCAGACTGAAGACACGCACCTATCAGTCCAAGAAGACGCAGCAGCCACCGGTGAACGTGCAGTCGCTCTCTGAGATCGATCTCACCGAGATCACCAAGAACCCGCAGCTGAGACACGACATCTTGTTTGACCCACACTTGCAGTTCAGACCAAACTTGGACGGTGAGCGAGGCAAGCGCAAGAAGATGTCCTACGACAAGTACTGGAACTCGATCAAGATTGAGATCGAGCTGTTTCTCAGCGGCAACCCGGAGATCTACGAAAACACCAAGATCCCAACCTTGTTCACCACCTTGAAAGACATCTTGATCACGCTGTTGCCCTCCAAGGACCGCCAAGCAGTGATGGACGTGATGGATGTCGAGTTGATCACGCAGCAGATGGTCAACAAGTCGCTGGACTTTGTCGCCTTGTCCCATTGGCTTTCGGAGATCTTCAAAGCCCACTGTGCTCCGATGAGAGACGCTTGGGCCGATGAGATGGTTTGTAAGTTCAGAGAGTCCCAAGAGGAGAAGTCTGTGTCCAAGTTGGTTGAGGGGCTAAGAATGGTGTTCACCATTTTGGAGGCCATGAAGTTGGATGTCGCCAACCATCAGATCAAGTTGCTGAGACCAAGCTTGATCGAGACAGCCGTCGAGTTTGAAAGAGGATACTTCCAGGAGATTGTCAGTCGTGGCAAATTGGACATTTCGAACTCGATCACGTGGTTCAGATCCTTCCAGAAGCCGCAATCAGACTCTCAATCACCAAACAGCAGCATGATCGACGCCATTTTGTCCCTCTTGTCCTGCTCCAAGATGATCAACGAGTTCCCAACCACTTTGATCTTCGACCACTCCAGATTGATCATGCTCAGAGCCAGTGTCCGTCAATTGGTTTGCTTACAACTGTGCACTACATTGTATCGTCAATTAGTGTTCAAGCACGTGACGGACCCAAGATCCCGGATGTCGTTGACCGGATCTGATAAGTTGGATTCTTTGAAGAAGGAAATCATCGCTATCATCACCGACGACAATGGTAACATCAAATGGACCAGAAACATCAGTGACATTGCTTTGCATTTGGCTACAAAGGCCACAGGTAAGGCTGACGAACAAGTTGTTGAGTTTGGGTTCTCTTGGTTGATCAAACAAACCCAACCTTCCTCCCCAGTTTATGCTCTGATGGAGTCACGTGTCTTTGCTGAGATTAAGAATGCTGTTTTACAGGATGTTAGTTCTGATATCAGTTTGGAGAAATTGACGAAATTGGCTAACCAAATCCCACTTTCAAAATCAACAGCAACAACAGCAACAACATGTCTTGTAGCGTCCTTGCCTGAAAAGCAACCTGAGACTAACGAAGATGTTCAGAATGTCGCTCATAGAGTCGCTTTGTTGACTAAGTTCCACTTGGCTGTCTTCAACCAGTACTATTACTACCAGTAATGCTCATCACCATCACCGTTATTATTATTATTATACCCCCTTGTCATTATCATAAACCTTTGCATCATTGTTCTTTTTTTTTTTAATCCTTCTTTTTCTTTTTTGGTTTCTCTTCTTGTTCCTTTTTCTTTCCCATTATTTCCCATTTTGCATATTTCCAGTTATCCACTTCATCATCTTCATTCATAATCGTTATCATTTCATTAAAACATATATAAATTCATTCAATCATTCATTCATTTCGGACTATCAAGGATATTCAGTTTGACCACCTTTCTTTTTTCTTTTTTTTGGCTGTTATTGTTGTTGTTGTTGTATCTAAATAAAGTTATAATATTACACCTATAGATCTGGTTTCTCAAATATCTGAATCACTTCACGTAGTATACAACTATAGCTTACAAGCTATAGTTCTTGTTGACTGGTGATCTTATAATCGTTAGATAGAACTATGTTTAGCTGTTCAGATTGGTCACGTGAGTATATCAAATATTTTTTAAAGTTTATATTTAAAATCCGCCACCGAGCAGACCCGAGTTCGACTCCCGGTATCGGAGATGTTTTTTATTCACCAAGCTAGTAGTACATTTGCTTCATCAAATGACATTCTGAAACCTATGTATGACCTAAACTGAAGATTCAAGAACAACGATTAAAGAAGCACACTAACCTGGCCTTGAGTTTAGAACCTGCTTGAAGTCTTACAATTTCTGGGTGGCCGGTATCGACTCCCCAGGACCCAATCACGGACACCTGTCATATGTATGCAAGTAATTTATACAGTTGTTCGCTGTGAAAGAATGCAAAGGACCTTGTCTGTAAAACCGGAAATTTGGGAAATGAATACGCAAGACTCTAATACACAAGTGAACTAAGAACTAATCAGACAGAAGTAGTAGATCTGAAGAACAAATCCAATTGTCTCTTTCCAATTAATAGCGCTGTAGGAATTAGCTGAATTCTGGCGCGGAATAATATTATTATACGCTTGAGCACCGGCTAAATTTCAGTCGTATTAATAGCGGAGCTGGGCCTTTGACATAATATTTTGCCACCCAAGTTGAAGGCCCTCTTTAAAACAAAATAATTACTAGTATAACTTGAAGACAGTTGTTTGATATCAAAGTCTATTGTCCACTACTGAAGTCTGTGATACGATTATTCTACAGATTTTTTAGACTGCAGCCTCACAGCTAACCCCATCATCGCTTTATCATTAAATTAGGGCGCTAGCTAGTTACAGACAAATAGCAACATCCCGCCATCTGGAAAACCGGTAAAACCTTTCCAAAATTTCATACTGGAACATCAATTTTTAACATATTAACCGCCTTCAACATCTCAATAACACTGTCAATATTTATTGCTCTGCACCTAGTTTATCTCAATTACAATTTATATCTGTTCATCCAGCATTATCTAATTGATTTCTAATTGTCCTTTTTTTATTCTTCTTTCTGCTTTGGTTTCTGTTATCTGTTGCAATTATTATTCTTTTGATTTCCACGTTAATTGGTTCCTTTTCATTATCATACAGCAGTTCAAACACTCTCAATTAGCACTATCACTGCTCTGCCCATCCAACTAGGCCCACTGTTCTCATAAAATCTCAGGAGCAGCTCTTCTATTGACTTTGACTCACACTGTTCTCTCCTTAATATCGTCATTCAAAGATGGAACACAACAGCTCCAGCCATGATTTAACTTCAGAAACACCGGAGACCCAACAATACCATCATATGGATCCAAACATGCAGCCACCACTGCCAATGCAACCAATGGTAGCAGGGATCCCAAACCAGTATGGAACGTATCTGAACGCAATGGTTCCCATGCAAACGATTCCTCCAGTTTCAGTCCCAGCTCCAGAATTCGCAGTCCCTGTGCCAAACCCTCCTAATGCCACAGCGGCTACTTCAAACACATCACTCCCAAAGACCCTATGGATGGGTGATTTGGACCCATGGAGTGACGAAGAGTCCATTGTCAACCTGTGGCTGATGACTGGGAAACGTGTCATGGTGAAGCTCATCAAAGCCAAGAGAGGTACACCAGCGGCTACATTGAACACGGGGCATGCGGGGTATTGTTTCGTTGAGTTTGAAACGTTTGAAGACGCAAAGGAAGCTCTGACTTTGAACGGTACGCCAATTGCCAACACCAATAGAATATTCAGACTTAACTGGGCCTCAGGGGCCACTTTGACTTCTACGATTCCACAATCTGCAGAGTACTCTTTGTTCGTTGGTGATTTGGCCCCAACTACAACCGAAGCCCATCTCTTGGCGTTGTTCCAGTCCCATTTCAACAGTGTTAAGACCGTCAGAGTGATGACTGATCCGATCACGGGGACTTCAAGATGTTTTGGGTTTGTCAGATTCAGCGACGAGGAGGAAAGAACAAGGGCTTTGAACACCATGAACGGAATGTGGTGTCTGGGAAGACCTCTACGAGTGGCCTTGGCTGCCCCTAGATCACAAGCTCTGAACGCTGGGCCAAATAATGGACGCCCAAGTCATTATGGATTTGATATCGCACCTAACTATGCCAATCCTGCTACTATGTATCAATCTCAGCAAAGTTTCATACCAAACCAAGACCAATTTGGCATTGTGGGAGATCCAAACGATTTCGTCATCCAGCAAATGTCTCAAGACTTCCAATCCATGAATCTATCCTCAAACCCACAGCAGCAGCAACAGCAACAGCAGCAGCAACAAGGAGGGTTCACAGATCCAAAGAACACCACTGTGTTTATTGGCGGGTTAGCCCCTGGGATCATAGAACCTATGCTAGCACAGGTGTTCCAACCTTTCGGTAAGATCATGCACGTGAAGATCCCACCAGGCAAAGGATGTGGGTTTATCAGATTTGACAAAAGAGAGGAGGCTGAGAATGCCATTGCTGGAATGCAAGGCTTTCAAATAGGAGGCACACGAGTCAGATTAAGTTGGGGGCGTCAACAGAATTCAAACCGTAACAACATCCAAAGTTCAGGCCCAGGAAGTATCTCTCAAGTCGCTCCTCAATTGAATTACCAATACAGTAACAACATGGCTCGCAGTGGTATGATCCCAAACGCTTCGTCTGCTGGTTATCTCATGTCCGAGTATCCCCCACCTGGAGGCCAAATTCCTCTGATTCCAATCCATCAAGATCAAACCCAACAAGAATTCAGCAACAGTTCCTATAACAGTTCCTACGAGCACCCAGATTCACCAGAGCCTTCAGCAGACACAGCAGAGGCTACAACAGCAGCTACAACCAACGTCACTGATTTTCCAAACCAAATTGAAATCAATGAGAAACAAACGGGTCAACGTGAAGCTGAGGAAACAAAGAAAACAAAGCAAAGCGACGAGGTTAAAGAGAATGATATCAACAGCACACAGGGGCAAAAGAAATCAAACAGTTCCAATTCCAATGGAACCTCCTCTCAGAATTCGAAGAAGAACAGCAACAACAGCGTTATCAAGGGGAAAGAAACTAATGTTGAAGAATCCTAAGTTGAGACTAAGAGGTCCTCAATCGGGGTTTGACGTTTAGCTGAGTTTGGAAGGGCGTTGGGTTTATAAAATTTTGGGTTCATTACAGTGGTTTGTTTTATTACGTTATTACTATACGGTGTTGAATTGAATTAGTTTATTATATAATATTTTCCGTGTTTTGGTGATTTTTGAAATTTGTTTGTTAGCTAATTGCTTTATATGTACTTGAATTTATGTGTTTTTAACTTACACGATCTGTTATATAACGGCCAATGATCAAGCAGTGATTTTAACCCCAGAGACAGCTTCGGAGATAGCATCGACTTCCTTCTCTGAAATCTCATCACTAGTCTCAGCACGAGTTAAACCTGCAGTGACAGGATAAACCAATTCATCTCCGTCATTTTTCAAATCAAATTCACTTAACCCAACAATCGAACCGAATTTCTGGAATCTTTGGAAATACTTAGCCTTTCTTTCATCGGCGATTTTATTCATAGCAGGCCAATACTGTTGATGTTTATAAGTGAAGTCAACATAACCGCCGTAAGTCTTATCTAGCTGCTCCACAGGGACGTATTTTGGGAAAGGCTCATCAAAGACCAACTTCTCCCTGGTTAAAGGATCGATGAACGGATGGATCAACTTCAAGAAAGTCCAGCCTAGCCAAGGAATGTTTGTAAGTAAGGCCTTACCTAATCTCTCAGGGTAATGTGTCTGTAAGATATGTAACACCTGTCTTCCAATCCCAATTGGAGGAATCTTGGATGCGTGTTCGTTCTTGACGTCATCGTATTGCTTGAAATCAATCAACAAAGCGAGGGAATCCTGGCCAGCTGGGATATAATCGATGACTCTTTCCAACATGAACACCAAATGTTGCACTTGTCTCTCTGAAGTTTTGGTGTTTTGTCTACCTGGTTTCAAATAAAGAATAGGTCTAGCGTCGTTCTCATAACCCAAGATCACCTCCTTACCAGTCTCGTTTTCAGGGGAGCATAAGTCTGCTGTGACGGTGTCGTTCTCCCCACTGATACCAAACTCTCTTCTCCAAGCAATGGAACCTTCAAGTCTCTTGATACAGTCGGCAGTGTGCCATTTAGTGGCTCTGAGGTATCTGAGGAAACATTCTCTTGTTAACCAGGCCTTCTCGTGTAGTGTCAAAGGGGCTTTGTCTTTAGGTTCTTTCTCAGTGGTGTAGATTTGTAAAGTTGGATCTTGGAAATGTTTTAAGATGATTTGGTATTTCTCATTTTGCTCTTGTGTAAGTTCAACCGGTTTAGGAATGGTAGAAAGAGATGGAAGTTCAGAAAATGGGATGCTTGTCTCGACGAGTTTAGTGCTATCGACGGCTGACTGGATTTCGATATCCTTTTTCTTACTAGTGAAAAACCCCATTGATGTATTGATATGTTGTGGTAGATGTTATGTTAGGTTGCTATAAGTTGAAGTTGGCGAATATGGAGTGCAAGAATATTTCAAAGTAGTGCTATCTGTAATATGTCTCAAGCCAGCCTTATAGAAGCGTCGTTGTCGTGTTCGCTACAGTTCAACGATGAAAAATATCATGAAAGTTTCAGGAAAACAGCCCCTAGTTTATAGCCTTACGTTACATAAAATTTGGAGACAACATGAGCTAGCTGAAAATGTGGTAACCCAATAGCAGTGAAGGTCGTCGGGTTTGTGTATACCAAAATTGAACGGACGGAACGGACGCGGGCGGATTTCGGGTAGAAAATATAGCCGAATAATGCGGACGTAACGGGATTATTAATTTTACAAATAAATTAGTACGCGTCTCCGAATAACTGGCACTGTGTTTCTCGTTGGACAATTTGAAGAAGTAATGTGTCTCTCTATGTCATAGTCAACTTGGAAACACTTCATAGAGTTATTGATTCTGAAAACTAGCAGTTCGAACTTCGGTTCCAAACTCAAAGGATGAATTGCGGATTTGTAATCTCGGGAAGATTTCGGAAAGCCTGATCGTAATTGTTTTTGCCGAGTCCGGCTCGTAGGAATCTTGATAATTTAAAGACTATATAGATGATAAAACCAAGACTATATATAACGTTGATAATCTAACCTCAGATAAACTTCAAGATACATTTACAACGTCTAATGTTACCAGCTCATGGTCTCTGTACTATATCTTTATTTAATTGATCTATGTTTGCTCCTTCATTTTTCAACCGATCCATCAAAAATCCCGCGCGTGTAGGCAGGGATTTTTTATTATATAAGCCGGCTGCAGAAGTCTGCATAATAGTTTGCGTTAAAACCGAGAAACGCATTTTCTCTTTGGGGCATTATTTTAAGGGTTTTAGCCTATTTGGAAAACAACTAGAGTCTAGACACGTGACTTTGGCTTTTTGTCCTTTTCACGTTTCACCAATTTATAAAGATTCAAAATTTGGAGGTGTTCCTGGATAACTCTCCACAACTTTTTCAATGAACCCATCTTTGAAATCAGACCATTGCTTGATGCTGTACCAATCAGTGATCTTAATCATCCATCTCATTCTCTCAGCGATAGTATCATTATCAGTTCCTTGAAGTTTAGTACTTCTAATCAACTGTCTAACGTTGTTGATATTCTCAATAGCTGTGTCAATCTCAACGTCTTTGAACATATCTCCAATCTTATCCTTAACCAATCTAGCCATTCTTGGTCCTTTACCATTCGTACTGATCATCACTTGAAGTGGGCCTTTACGAAATATAGCACCAAAGTAGAAATCACATAAAGGAGGAACATCTGCGATATTGACGTTTAAACCGAGTTGCTTAGAAAGGTAATAGATCTTCTTGCTCTCTATTGGGTCATCAATTGCCACGAGAACCAATTCGAATTTGGAGTCCAGAAGATATTGATCCATTTGTTTGTATTCTTCCTCCGTGAAGTGCTCAAGCTTTGGTGTCTCCTGTCCATTGTGATACATTTGTAGATCAGATTCTTGGAATTCACGTAAATGGACAGCATGTAATTGTCCCTGTGTTTGTCTATATTGGATCTCTTCATTGATCGCTGGTGCAATCACCGTGATTTTGGCATTGGCGTTTAACAAATGATAGATTCTCCCAGCAGCGACTTCTCCACCTCCGACGACTAATACATGTCTGTCTTGTTCAAAACTTGTTAGTCTTTTCATGATTCAGTCTTTGAAAGAAAATGGAGGGGGAATATGATGTAGATAGACGTACTTTTAACTTGCCATGCTAAGATTAATGAACCATTTGGTTGGATCTCAGGGAATGTCATTTCTATTGTTTGAATTCAGTGTCTTATGGACTGTGCACTATATTATATAGCAGAAGTTTATCGATTATCATTAAGATGAGTTGTATAGATCAGATAATCAAAGATTCATTGTATTTCGTCAAAACTTTTGAAGCCACAACGTCGATTTATTTACAAAACTCGGCATATCACGTGATTGTTGCCAAAGCATGATCTCTCCGGGTTCCGGATTCCGGGGGTTGGCGGGTGTAAGGGCCTAGAGGCTGGCAAGCTACAGAAGTTAAAACTTATTTCCTCTGAATTAGCTAGCTAATTTTTATATATATATATATAAAGTACTACGAATATTCATGAAAGTAAGGATAAATTAAAGAAGACCGTAGACCGTAGACGTTTTAAACCTTTGAGTTGTTACTTGTAAACCAGCTCGTCACTACAGAGGCGAAGCGTGCAATTACCAATTACTTAATTAACACATCAAAACTTTCCCTTTTTTGGATAGCTAGCTGTAGTACGTTATCTGTGCCTGTGAAATAAAATTTAAAATTGGTTTCAAGTTCTTTAGATCAGCGGCTAATGAAATTACATCAAATTCAAAACAGAATTTAGAGGTTTATTACTTCCAACTGAGAGCTCATCTATTCAATTCTAATACCATCCAGCTATAGACAATTATCCAACTCAAATTAGGCTGTTCCATGGCAAATATTCCGTCATATACTTAACCGCTAATATTCTTTTTCCTTCTCTTTGTTTGCCACATAAATCAACACACTATATCAATATTCACAAACTCATATTAATTCATCATAGGAATCAGGATGGGGCAGGGAGTAAGATCGTTAACAGAGATATGCCAGAGTGTTATTCTACGGAATCATCTCCTGTTGGATGATCTTGGGGAAATAAGATATGAATTACTTCAAAGAGTCTTTGACAGGTTTACCGCTCAACAGCTTATAAACATAGAGAGGCTTAACCCCAAATTGATCCTAGAGGATGAGAAGATATGGGCTAAGAAGCTTCAGCAGGACTTCCCACGGAACGTCATGGATAGATATACCACTGATTTTGGCAAGATACGAAGATACTTCATCAAGGAGTTGGAAAGTTTGAACTATGATTACCAATCTGAGAATTTGGAAGGATACTTGGAACCTTTCAAGATGCAAAAACGCTCTGTCGTGTTAACACCGACCAAGTTCAAACTCCCTTCAAGATTGCTCTATTTCAAGTACAAAGAAGACAAACTTCAAAAGGAGCAAGAAGCATTATTGAGGCTTCGTGAAAGGATGAAATCTCAAAGAGAATCAAGAAAGGAAGCAGAGATTATTCACATCAAGGAGGTGATACCCACACATAAACACGAGAAGACCTTCCGTTATCCTGGTCAATATTACCAACAGCAACAGCACAGATCAAAATTGTTCCAGAAATCCAAACATGAAGCTGCCAAACAAGGATCTGCTTCTCATTTCAGAAGTAATCAATCACGACCACGAGTTGTCATGCCTGCAAGTGAACCTGGGTTCCATTCAAGGACATCGAAGAGACCAACAACTCCAATTCAATCTGATTCCTCGATTCTTCCGGAGCCTCCAAGATCATATCCACCAGCACTGCCACCACAAGAACGCCAAGAGAGCATCAACACGACACGGAAACTTCCTAGAAACAGGCATCTTAAAGCCGTGACTCCAACAAGAGCATCCGCTACAGAACCAACAACAATGACTTCCAACTCTACATACACCGCAAGGCCCAACTCAACACCTTCATCCCCTCAGGCCATAACAGCGGGCACAACAAATAGACCTATCTCTCCGATCCCAAGACCAACATCATCCTCATCATCTTCAGCAGGAACAAAAGCAGTGAATATATTTAACAATTCTGCCAAATTGAAAAGACAAAGGCTCTTAGCTGCGTCTAAGAGGTCAAAGGATTCGGAAGACAATAGTACGGAGACTGCCGAACAAATCACTCATGATGAAGCTGAACCTCAAACTACGTCAAGACCATATAAGAGGATCAAACTCTCAGATTATCTTTCTATGAAACGATCATCTAAGGCTTAGCATGTATAACGACTTAATGAACAAACATATATTATTTATAAATAGGTATCACAACTCCATCAAATCAGTCTCTTCCACTTTACATCTAACCAACGCTTCGATATCCTTCTCATGACCTTTCCTAACATAACCCAAGAAATAAGCCGTAGTCTTATCCTTTGAAGAGAAATCGAAAACATCATTCTCAGAAGCTCTAGTGACGTTCTCATCGTTGTATTTCCGGAAATATCCCTTCTCGATATCGTTAAGATAAATCCAATAATGACCATAAGATGCCTCACCTTTATGAATGAACACAGCGAACAAAGTATATGCCAATTCTTTATAATCGTCAAAACAATGGTCGATTTGTCTTTGCAGTTGTTCGATTTGTTGATTCAGTTCAAGAATCGACTTGGGAATTTCCTCGATCTTCTTGTCCAATTCCGAGAGAAGATTCTCTGAACCTTCATCCATCTCGGTCAACCATGCTCTTGTAGCGAGTAAGGATTCTCTCAAGGTCAACCCATTGTCATCCACTGCTCTCAACGAATCAAGACGGTCTTGTTGTTCTCTCATGAGGGTTTTCAACTTTGAAGATTCCTCCCTCTTACCGATCAACACCGGGTCCGAAGTGTCCATGTATCTGTCCATGTATAGTTCCTGAGGGTATTGGATACCATGATTGTTCTTCTTCAAAGTGAACGCTTCCCTGTCGTAGAACACTCTCTGGAATTGGATCTGTAGGATCGTTGGGAGATCGATGATTCTTTCAAACTTATCACGGTAAGACGACAGGATCTCCACTTGTTCCGTTCCAAAAGTTTCATCCAACCCGTCGTAAAGAGTTCTTGGTTCTGTTTGAACATTGACGATCAAATTGGCAAACATCTCCTTCTTGGTTCTGACGTCGGACTTATCCGTTAAGGAGACCAATCTTTGAAGCATCTTTCCAAAGAACAAATCTTTGAAGAAATCAACCTGTTCTCTATCACCATCAAGCTTCTCATCCGGTGGAATCACAGCTTCGATTTGTAAGATCACATTACTGAGACATTCTTGGGCATCTTGTTGAGTGTTGGCGTCAATCCCGTTCATTTGTTGTTCGGAGATAGACAATAACTGACGGCCTTGTGGCTTAGCAGGGTCGTTAACCAAATCGATATCACCGTCTGCATCTGAGATGACGTTCTGGGTATTATTCTCAGGTTCTGCAGGAAGGACCATGACAATATCTTCCTCTTCTTCCTTTGCTGCTGCTGCTGCTACTGATCCACTGTCCATATCTTCGACTGGTTTCTCCACAATCTCCAAATCACTGTCAATATCATCAGTCATGGAGGAGGAAGAAGCGGCAGAAGAATTGGCCGAGTTCGACTCATCAGACCCAACGTCTTTGCAAAGATCAGGAACATCATTGTCACCCAGTTGAACCAAATCCAAATCCAAACCCTTGGAATCTTCTTCCGTGCTGATGAAATCAACGAGATCTTCGAAACGTAAGAAAACCAAAAAAGCCAGTTCCTTAGAAGGAGAAACGACTCTTTCTGGAGTCTCAACCATTTGTTTGTACAAATCTTGCAAGCGGTAGACAAACTGGAACGATCTAACCAATTGATGAGGAGTCAATTTCGAACCACCAAGGGTTCTGTCAAGATATTTCTGCTTTTCTGTTTCCTCAAGTGCCCCGTTGAAGTTCAAAACAAATTCCCTGACAGGTTTAACACTGAACAAATATTGTAAGATGGAATTCAAATAACACGTGTTCCCAATGTTGTTCAACCCCACTGGCCATTCATACGAATCGATCAACGACGAGTCAAGGTTCCCTGTCGTTAGATACTGACGGATCAAATCACTGTCTTTATGTTCCCCAATGACTCTCAAGGCACAGCGAGCCCTTTTGATCTCAAGTTGATTTGAGAGTGTCACGTTTTTGAAGATCTCAATGATTTGGATATCCTCTGCGTGGTCTTTATCGACTGCTAATTCACGACAAGCATCGGTGAAGTCCATTGGTTCGATTATATCTGGGAATTCCAATTCGACGATGTTCAAAAGGAAGGCACTTTTCCTTTCTGAGGCAACGGTGATAAACGCACGATCCACTTCTTGAGCACGGTCAGCTAAATCGTCCTTCTTCATCTGCACCAATGTTGGAATAACGTCGTCTGTGATCTCATCAGGATACTCAATACCCAACAATTCATATGCCTTATCGATGGGCATCAGTTCATAAGCTAGGAACTTTGTCAATTTGGCGGATTGTCTCATTTTGGCAACCACTTCGAGCGAAGTTCGTAAGAGCTGCCTGGAGTGGTCACTTGAGCTTTGTAAGACCTCCATTTGATAAGCGGAGATGATAGTATCGTCATCGGCCAATGAACCGTCAGCTTGTCCTAATAATCTTCTGTAGGCTGCATCGATCTCCTTCTGACCCAAGATACCAGCACGTGATAACCCGTTGAAGAACTGATTGATCCTTGCTGTGGATTTGAGGTTGGAGATCTCATGGATGCAGTCGAAGTAGGAAGGTAGGTTCTTAGCGTCTGAGTTCACCGTGTTGTTGTAACATTTGATGATAAGTTCGTCACTGTAGAAAGGATAAGCAGAGATGTTGATGTAGTAAGGATCTTTCAGCACGTCACGATGATGCGTGATAGAGGCGTTGTCTTGGAGACTCTCAAACACGGTGGAGAGCTCAGAGGTGAACTTGAACTCACGGAAAGGGTTAGGTCTTTGAGCGGAGTATGCCTTTGTTCCCAATAGCAAACATTCGTTGACTTTCTTCGTGAATGATTCCCTGATTACCAAACTGTTTGAATCTGTCTCATGGTCTGAGAAGTTCACAGGCACGTATTTGTCCTCTGAGAACTTGAAATGCAACTTGTTCAAAAGCAACTTGGGATTCAACTTGGTGTTCAATGCTTTATTCGTAGCGATGATGGATTGGGTCTCCGAGGAAGGAGGTTGAAGAAGAGGTCCTCTAAGAGTTTTGAAAAGCGTGCTCAAGCATTCAGCAGGAGATGGGACATTGTTAGGGTCAAGATCCGGGAACTTGGCAAGCGCTTGATGATACCTAACGTTGATAGGACCCAGTTCAAAATCGTGTAAATCCTCAAAGGAGAATTCCGGTTCTGAGATTTCCACTCTGAACATCTTTTGAGTCTTTGAACAGACAAAAGTGGCTGAGTCAACCAACACAGGTAAAGATTTCTGAGCTGTAGCGTAGTTGTTTTTGGTCTCATCTAACACTTCAGAGAGAATCAAATCCTTCTTATCACTCTCTGACAAATCTTCATCTTTAACCAAGTAATATTCGTTCTTTGTAACATGGATAGCTCTATGGGAATGTTTAGACTTGACCACCATTCTCACATGATACAACTTGAACTGTGAGAGTTGAGAGTTGCCTCCATTGTATATCAAACCTCTCAAAGTGATAACTTCATCTTGAGGATTGTCAAAAGATTTCCTCACATCAACTTTATTCTCAACTGGGGTTTGATCCAAAACGTTGAAAATGAATGGATTGTATTTCATATGAGCCACGTCTTGCGAATATTCTATTGGGTGAGATCTAAGGATACTAGAGTCCTTCTTGCCTAGCAAAAGGAGAACTTTAAGGTCATCAATGATTCTATTGGTTGTTTTGAACACTGAACTTTCCAAGTTTTCATAGATATTTGGTATGATGTCATCTTGTTTCTCTTTCTGGTCTTGCTCAATTGGTTCAGCTTCATTCACAGGAGTGGCTGTTCCTGATAATGTGAGATCAATGATTTCTTGTTGTGGTGGCGGTGGTTGGGAAGGCAAAGCTGATTGATTCTGATCTGTTGGCTCTCCTTCCTGATTGGACTTCAGGAAAGGATTGTTTGAAGAAGTGTTTACATTCATTACAATCATCTTTGAAGGAATGTGTAATGAAGGTGTCTTTTCAATTGATTTGAGATATTGTCTTTTTGAGTTGTTACGAGTTTCAATTATATAGATTTCATCTCAGCGGCTATGTTATAAGCTACTTTGCCAAGTTCAAGTGATCAACTCATGTTTGAGCTTCTCCGCGAAACACTGCATTATTTCCTAATATGGTCATTTTGAGTATTTTCCGTCACGTGGCCAGGTAAGTAATATTAATATACGGCTATATACCTCTTAATCAAGCTTAATTCTAACAGCCTTTGTTTGAATATAACTGTCCAAACTCTCAATACCCATTTCCTTACCGATCCCACTGAGTTTGAACCCGCCGAATGGAACATTTTCGTTGAAGTCGTTATAAGTGTTAACCCAAACAGTACCAGATTTGATCAATTTAGCAATTTTTAAAGCTTTAGAGATATTTTCAGTTTGAATACCTGCACCTAACCCATAAATGGAATCATTACACATCTTAACGACTTGTTCCATAGTGGAGAATTTGGAGATGGTGACGACAGGGCCGAAAATTTCTTCTTTCAAGATGGTTTCGTCTTGGGGAACGTCATAGAATACGGTTGGTTTAATGAAATAGCCCTTATCACCGACACGTTCACCACCGGTCAGCAGCTTGGATTGCTTGGATTCCTTACCCAAGTCAATGTATTTCATAATGGTGTTGAACTGTTCTCTGTTGGTGATGGCGCCTTGGAAGTTCTCCGGGTCGAATGGAGAGCCAACTTTGATGTTTGTTTCGATGTATTGCTTGAACAGTGGGATGAATTTGTCATATATTGTGTCTTGGATGTAGATTCTTGAACCCGAGGAGCAGATCTGACCGGCGTTCATGAAGATACCGTTGACCAAGTTCTTGAAAGTCTTTTCGAAATTACAGTCATCAAACACGATATGTGGAGATTTACCGCCCAACTCCAAAGTGACCTTCTTTAAATTCGAAGACTGGGCTGATCTTTCAAGAACATGCTTCCCGACATTTGTGGAACCTGTGAAGGAGATCTTGGAGATTTGAGGATGGGTTAAGATACTTTCACCACAGACTCTTCCTGAGCCAGGCAAAATAGAGACAACACCTTCAGGGATCCCTGCCTTCTCAAGCAAAGAAGCCACAAACAAAGCAGATAAAGGCGTAGCAGAAGCAGGCTTGATAATCACCGTGTTACCTGTGATATATGCCGGAGCCAATTTCCAAGCAAGCATCAACAATGGGAAATTCCAAGGAAGGATCTGTCCACAGACACCGATTGGTTCCTTAATCGTGTAGTTCATGTAGCCTTCCTCGTTGTTGATAGTACGGCCATCTAGTTTATCAGCGTGTCCCGCAGTGGATCTGAAATAGTTGATAGCCAGTTGAACATCACCACGAGCCAAAGCCATGGTCTTACCGTTGTTGAACGATTCGATGGACGCGATCAATTCTTTATTCTCTTGCATTAAATCGGCCAATTTGACCAATTTTTGACCTTTGATTAAAGGTGGTGTCTGTCTCCAAGATTCTTCAAAGGCAGTTTTGGCACTCTCCACAGCGTAATCGACATCACTGGATTCTGCGGCATAGACATTAGCAACGACTTCTTCAGTTGATGGGTTTTCCACAGGGATGGTCTTCTCGGTCTTATAGTACTTGTTGTTGATGAAGATACCCACTGGCTGTTCGTACTGTAGGCCGTTTGGTAAGGTGATCTTGAGGGCTTGAGCTGGTTCTCTGGTGTAAGTTGAGAGGAACTTGATCAAATGGGAGGAAGTCTTACTGAAGACAGTTCTTGGTTTTATCGATGATAACTGGTTCAGATAGTTAGTAAGATATACTCGGGATGAGATGAGAGTATGGAATATGGAATTGACTTACCATTTTTCGATAGTCTTTTAACCCGGTCTGTATCTATGGTTCTACAAGTACGAACTTAATCACAAAACAGGACTCTATCGCTTTTTTATATAATCCAAACGACAGTGTTAAGTATCAACTCGATGAAGGCACGAAATTTTGAAATATTTCCTTCTCTCCAGGCGATATGATTCATATCTCATCGAATAAAGAATCAATCTGGTGGTGTGAAAGCCGTGTGATCTTTAAATTGATTTTTTGTGTTTTTAACACCCTTAAGTCCGGTTCCGGCATCCGGCTGCATATTTCTAATCACGTGGATTCATTATCAGTGGTGCTGACCTCCGAAGCAATTCCGGCCACGCAGAAGTATACAGGTGAATGTCTGCTTTGGGAAGTCTAGGTGAAAAACTTTGAGAAACGTCCAAATGGGGAAAGTTATGATTTAGTGCCAGGGAAATTGTACATCTTTGATTTTGGAGAATTGAAATAAACAGACAGACCTGATAACTAGCCCCCCGGATCTTAGTGACACCTCCACTTGCTTTACGATTTATTTCACCACTCCAACACTATAAACACTCCATATTAACTCCACAAGTCATCTTATCTTCTCTTCTAACCTTCAAAAATCAAAAAAAGTCATGGGTAACACAACGTCTTCTTCCTCTCCAAGGATCAATTCTCAAGATAAGGCAATTTTCCAATTGAAACTCCAAAAGGATAAACTAAAACAATACGAAAGAAGAACCACACAACTTATAAACTCCGAGACTTTACAGGTGAAGCTTCTCCTCAGAGAGGGCCGTAAGGACGCCGCAAAGACCCTACTTAAGAGATCCAAATACCAAGCTACATTGCTTGAGAATGTTAATAATCAGATATTGAATTTGGATAATTTGATTCATAACATTGAGTTTAAGATCATAGAGAAGGAATTCCTCAAGGGGCTTTCACAGGGGAATGAAACGTTGGCTAAACTCAATAGAGAACTCAACGTGAATGACGTTACGAAACTTATCGATGAAGTCAATGAAAACATTGAATATCAAAATGAAATTGATGAATTGTTATCGAATTCTATCGTTGGTAAGGATTACGAAGATGAAATCGATGAGGAATTGCAAGCTTTGGAAAGAGAATATCAAGTTAAGAACCTTCCTGAAGCTGTGAGCGGTGAGATTAATGATTCTGTGGCGGTTACTCCTGAAAAGGTTATGGATGAGACGCAGAACAAGCAGAAGCAAAAGCAAGAGAACACCCCACAACCAATGTTAGCATAAATGTAGTATAGCATTATATTATAATTTCACATATATCTAGAATAGGCATGGTGCATTCTGTTCAAAGTTTTTGTCTTGACAGAGAACGATTTGGTAGTGAGGAGATCGTTTATGTCTCTGGTCCACTCAGACAATCTGTTACGCGGTAGGATTTGCCAACCTTGGTTTCTCAAAGATATGGCCTCTATGAGGAGCAACCCATTGGCCAAGTCGAGATCTGTAGCTGGTTCGTCATCATCCGATTGACACTGAATCAACAATCTCTCAATGTTGTTCATGTTCTTAGAAGCGATCAATTTCTGACTCTCCAAACTCTTCCAAGCAGCGCCTTGATACTCCCAGTAGCTCTTCACACAGGAACCCAAATAGAACAAGATGATCAACGACGGAGACGCAGCGATGAACCCGAATACCAACTCTTGAGACTTCAACATCTTATCGATGCCATTAATGGCCAACCCACCATCCACTTTCCCCTTTTGGACCTGGATGAGTAAGTTACGAGTCAAATTCCCCATCACGAGACTCTTCACCGGCGTCTTGATCCCTGTTTCGTAGTCCTTCATGATCGGAGTGAGATCGCCCTTGGAGATAAGGCTCTCGATCTCAGGGATGGACAACTTGGAGTAATCGACAGCGGTGTTATTCGGGTCCAGCTTCACGGAGTCTGGGTTGTCCACGATGTAATCCAGCACCATTCTTTTCAAAGAGTTCAAATCAGAGTCGAGCGAGTCCTTAGAGGTGATCGAGATCTCTGAATAACTGTCATCGTGTCTGATCGTACTGAGAATATTACTGATCGGAGTCACGATCCAGTTCTCGTAGAACCCAGTCACGGTATCCACGAGGTTCTTCTGGACAAACTGCCAGATCTGATCACGCGATGAGACGATGGACAAGATCGTGGAAGGGCCGTATAACAACGAGGCGAAGATAGAAGGCCAATAACGGGTCAATGTTGAAGGTTTGGATGTCTCCTGGATGGTCGATTTCTCAGTTTGGAAAGCTTTCGGGATCAGATCATGGCAGAGTTGGTAAAGAATTAGCATAGAATCAGAATGCTCTTGATGAGGTAAGGTTGAGAGGAAACTTGGATCCACCAAGTCTGAAATTGGCTTAACAAGATCGTTGAAACAAGGGGCTGCAATATCAATATCTTTCATAGTTGGAAAATTGGTCATGAGTGCTCCGACTTTCGTAGCGTTCCGTAATCTGTGTTGTTCAATTGCTGTTTTCCTTTGTTCGATGTCATGAACCACAGAGATGAAAGGCGCCCTTAGGATGAAGTAAACATAGCTGACAGGTTTCTTATAGAACGACTTGTAACCTAGTACACCGATAGAGTTCATGGTGAGCGAGGCGTTGAAGACTTTGAAGTTCTCAGAAGTGAGCAAGTTTTTGTAGAGAGAATTGTAAAACGAATCTTTGTAAAGTGTCCAATATTGCCCAATTGGTCTCACAGAACCACCAGGAATATTCGAAGTGAAATTGACATTCTGTGAGAAATCTTTGTATATCTTCTTCATCCAGAAAGTAACATTGAGCGGCAATGTTTGAAGTGAGTATAAGGCAGTCTGCCAGTTAGAATTGGAGATAGTCTCGTAGTAGTAATAGTCGTCGTCCAATGCGATGGTCAACTTCAATAAGTTGATGGCGTACACTTGATGAATGGCGACGAGGGCATACAAACCGATGAGATGTTCAATAGATTCGATGACATCGAACTCTTGCTGAAAGAAGGTATCATTCCTTTGTGGCTCAGCTGTCCCTTGTATGGTGGCAGCGACAAGAGACCCCTCGCTGAATGGTTCTAATATCCTCACGAGCTCTTTCAATTTGATAGAGTCGTTGCCCCTAGAAGATAAATCTGATGGTGAAGATTTCCCCGAAGCATTGGTGGGAATGTTGGCATTGATTAAAGCTTTGATATCGTTTAAAGTTGTTAACAGGGTGTCTGATATCTTTGCCCAATCAGAGGCTAATTTTGGTGATAATGGAATCTTTGAACCAATATTACTTGTATCCTTTAGCATGTAAATCTCTGTCAATTGACTGATCAAGGAATTGGACAATTCATCAAGATACCTGATGGTATCCTTGAGGGAATCATTGATCACACTTGATACCGACATTGTGAGGGGGATCGTTGAATTTTAAGGAACTGGGGTCAAAGAGTTCAGCGGCAAACAATTTGGTCTTGTTTAAACTTTTATCAAATAATAATAATAATTTAGTTGCTGTAGTCATATAGAAGATCTCAGTCACGTGCCTCATCAGTAGGGTTAAACTATTGGTACGTTGCTAAATTAAGCGATAGCTTAAAACGGAAGTGTTCCGGCTCCCGGGGCTCGGGACTTGCAAGTTGCGTGGCTGGTCTATTGTATGATTCAGCCGGGTAACTGACATGCTGGACTTCTATTTTTGAAAGAATTCCTGGAGGATAGGAAGGTAAAGAACTCGAGGGAGGAAATATTGACCCTGAATAAGAACACTACAAGAAATAAATTCAATAGAAAGTCATATATTATTCGTCTTTGTGCACTGTTCACGGAGTACAGTGCTGGCCCGGAGGCTGGACAGAGGCTGAAGCGGAGTATTCGCGAAGAATCAGAAATTCGCAAAATCGAGAAATTATCACTTCGATCCGCTGCATCAGTTCATGGGAAATGGAATATCGCCGGCCACAAAAACGAAATCAAGCGGTATACAGAACTGATAGATTCACACTACAGGTTGGTCATAAACTTGAGTTTTAACCTCGATTATCCAAAGAAAAAAGGGACATATATCTCCCACCATCACATACATACACACTCACTCACCCACTTGATTTCCTCCTTTGCATTTAAGTGTTGTTGCTGTCAATTTCTTTTTCTTGCATCTTTTAGTTCTTGATTCTTCCTTCTTTTTATTTATTCCACATCACTTGTTGTTCCATTTTGTTTTCTGATATTTCCAGTTAGTCCCAAGCCACTCCTTGTACAAATTTATTGCATCGTTAACCACCACACTCTCATAATATGGCTGGTCGTTTCACATCCTCACACGCAGCTATCGCAGCTTCAAACGCAGCTGTCAGCAACATAATAAACGCTCCAAACCCACACTTACAGAACGGATCTTCTGCTAACGTGGCCGCTGGAGGCTCCACAGGCGCACCAAGTCGCAACGGCAGCTCCTCCTCCAACAACAATAGCAACACCACGATTGTTGGCCTGCACTACAAGATCGGCAAGAAGATTGGTGAAGGTTCGTTCGGTGTCATTTTCGAAGGTACCAACATGATCAACCAGGTTCCTGTTGCCATCAAGTTTGAGCCAAGAAAGACAGAGGCCCCACAGTTGAGAGACGAATACAGAACCTACAAACAGCTAAACGGGTCTCCGGGTGTTCCACAGGCTTATTATTTTGGCCAAGAAGGTTTGCACAACATCTTGGTGATCGATCTCTTGGGTCCTTCCTTAGAGGATCTTTTCGACTGGTGTGGCCGCAAGTTCTCCGTCAAGACCACTGTTCAGATCGCTGTCCAGATGATCAGCTTGATTGAGACTGTCCACGAGAAGGACCTAATCTACAGAGATATCAAGCCTGACAACTTCTTGATTGGTAGACCAGGCTCTCCAGACGAGAATCTTTGCCACTTGGTCGATTTCGGTATGGCAAAACAGTACAGAGACCCAAGAACCAAGCAGCACATTCCTTACAGAGAGAAGAAGTCTCTCAGTGGTACCGCCAGATACATGTCCATCAACACGCATCTTGGAAGGGAGCAATCCAGAAGAGACGATCTAGAAGCTCTCGGGCACGTGTTCTTCTACTTCCTCAGAGGCCAGCTTCCATGGCAAGGATTGAAGGCTCCAACCAACAAGCAGAAATACGAAAAGATTGGTGAAAAGAAGAGATCCACCCCTGTCAACGAATTGGCCCACGGTTACCCGCTCCAATTCGCCACCTACCTGGATCAAGTGAGAAACTTGGCCTTTGAAGAGACTCCAAACTACGAAGGCTACAGACAGTTGTTGATGTCTGCCTTGGTGGACATTGGTGAGGTTGCCGATGGCGAATACGACTGGATGAAGTTGAACGGCGGTAAGGGCTGGGACTTGACCATTAACAAGAAGCCAAACTTACACGGCTACGGTCATCCAAACCCTCCAAACGAAAAAGACCGCCACCACAGACAGCAAAGAAGAAACAGACACTTACAGCAACAAATACAGCCACAGCCTGTTCCTGCTAAGAACCAACAGCTACAACCAGGAATGTCTGTTCCTGCCCACCAACAACAACAACAGCAACAGCAACAACAGGCTGCTTACCAGCAACAGCCACTACCATCTCCTCCTCAACAATCACTGTCCCAACAACAGTCACAGCAACAACAGAAGCCACGTCAAAAGATTCCTGGCCAAGACCAACAAACTGGCGAGTCAAACTACAACATTAACAGTGGCTTAACTGAACAGCAGCAGCAGCAGCAGCAGCAACACGTGTACTCAGCCAATGCTCAAACCAACAGCGGTCAAATGAGACAACAAAATATCATAGACAACTGGGATGAAGACAATGTTGCTGAGTCCAGTGTAAAGAAGGGTTTCTTTTCAAAACTGTTCTGTTGTTCTTAGACCTACGTTAACTTTTCTAGTGCCCCCCAACCTTTTTCACCAATTGTTTAATTAACTAATTTGACATCTTTATAATAGCATCCAACATTTGACGTAGGCCATAAGTGAGGAGAGTCTAGCAATCAATTGTATAGAAGCTAGTGAAGGTGAGTAGCAATTATAAGTCACTGTACCAAGAGCTGAAGGCATACAACTAGAGTATCTTAATTAGAAAAAATATATTATAATAGAACAAATCAGCACACTAAACACAACTAATAAGCTAAAACGTACATAGACATCAACACAGTTCTCGACTGCATATATACCATGTATCATAGCAGCAGTAATTGATAGTTAGTAGAACCGATGGGTTTTTTCAAAATTAAAGCAATTAATATCAAATAAGAAGGGAGAAAAAATAATTGGACGTAAATAAAGAGAAAGGGGGGTATAATAAGTGGAAGGAAGGGGGGCGAATATTGTTCTTTGTTAAATTGGAAATAAAAAAGCAGTCAATGTTCAAGCGAGCAAACAGACAGCTAGCAAGCCTTCAATTTAAACAGTGGTGATGGTTGGAACACCAGCTCTCTTGGAGCTTCTGGAGCCAGAGGAGAACAAGCCGGAACCAGAGACTTGGATGGCTTGGACAGCAAGGGAACCAATGAAAAGAGCCATGGAGAAGAACAAAAAGGCAGTGGAGGCCTGGCCCTTACGACATCTGTCGGTGGAACCTTGAGCAACATTGTTGGACAAAAGGTATTCCTCGTTGTTACAAGAGTGGACTCTCAAGCCAGCAGCCAAGGCAGAACCGGCAGAAAGGGTGAAGACAAAGTTCAAAAAGTTGAAAGTCAACAAGATTAATGGCCAAGCTAAGGCCTCGACAAAGTAAGCAGCAACACCGTAGAAAGAGTCGGTGACTAGCCCGAAGACAGCAGCGAACAATGCAAAGTTGACACGGGAGTTGGTTGGGTCTTGACTTTGGATTAAAGAACCTGTTAAACCCAAAATAATAACGAGGAAGACGAAGTTGACACCTCTGAGGATCACGTTTGTAGTTGATAAGAAAGCCATGTTTGAGATGTGAGTTTGTATACGAACAATCAATTGAGTGAGCTGGTAAAGACTGTCGCTGTGTGTGACTGGGTGGTGTGTGTTCAAGGCTACAAGAAAAAACTTTGACGGACTTTTAATGTTTCTTATATAAAAACAACAAACATCGCACTGCATGTGGATTTCCCGCAAACGAGACAACAACAACAAAATTGTACCACTTGGGTTTTTCTATGTGTGTGCTTTTGGGGAATTTTGCCGGGTCATACTCCTGCTCAAGCTGTCAAAGAGTGCAGGTACCGATTGCTCTAGAGTAATAATAGCTTGGTTTGTTATAGCAAATTGCCCTGAAATTCACTACTTTGGCAAACATGACACCCGGCCGGGTACTCCGATTGGTACCCTTTTCGCTTTCCGAGACCCGAACCCAGTATAACCACTGGGCTCAAACTCAAAGTTGAGATTTGAAGTTTATAAGCTGACAAATCTTACAACTAATGGAAGTATATATAAGGACATAATTATCCAAGGCATAAGTTCAGTCTATCGAGACTAGGTTCGTTTAACACTGTTCGAGTTAATACTCAATACTTTAATCTAAAGTTCTTCAGTAAGACACAGTTTCAATTGAGAAGTAATTTTAACATGATACACATGTGATTAAATCGAGCAAACTTGTATCGTCTTATCGTCAATTCATCAAAAACTTGGAAAATTGGTGATTCGAGCTGAGACACAAAGTATTAACGGGAGGAATAATACTACTGTCTTATCAGGTACGGTCTATATAACTTATAAGACTATATATAAGTCTACTATCAACTGCTACATATCAGACAGTAACTGAAGCATGAGTTGAAACGAACTCATGTCTAGGTTCAACTTTTGTTGACTTGTTATAAGTTCTTTGGTGGAACTTTTACAAATAAAAATGACGCATTTCCGCAGCGCTTACAATATTTGTCGACAAGCAGCTACAGCTAGGCATAATACGAAAAATTTCCCGAGGGGGGCTACCTCCAAGTGGCGAAGTCCTAGTTTCTTAATTACAACGAGAGAATATATTTCATATCTTCAACTTTTCAAATTGTTTTAATTGAGCTCTTAACTCAAATATCTAGCCTTTTAAAACCCCTTAAAGATGTTTCAACTAGTGATAAATTTCTTCATGGAAACAACAACAACTGTCACCTGCAGGGAAATATTCTATTTGTTTGCTGTCTTTTGCCGTAAATCACCGAAACTTGCATATTTTTGCCACATTACTTACGCGAAACTTGCCGTTTTAAGCGATTTTATGGTTCGATTGGGACCGGGTTTTTCAACATTTAAAGCTTTGCCGCCGGATCGATCAGGGTTCGGTTAAGTCTTTTTAACCGATATTTGGCACGTGACAAGTTACAACAACTTCTTCTCTAATAACTGGAAGAATACATCTTATAAGAGTCGATATAACTTAATAATTCTGAGCCACATACTGGAACAACTTAGTAGCCAGTGTCTTGTCATTAGGAATACCTTTATCCTCTCCTTTAATAATTAAAGTGAGATTCTCATCCTCTTTCCCCTTGCTGATTATCTCTTTAAGCTTAGTCAAAGGAACCCACTCAGCTTCGTCCAATTCAATATCATGATTAAGATCAATATTCCCATCTTTAACAATGGCAACACAACCAATCATAATATTAGCAGGATAAGGCCAAGGTTGAGATCTAACAATATGCAACTCATCAACGATCAATCCTGCTTCCTCCCAAACTTCCCTCTTCACTGATTCTTCTAAAGTCTCACCTGGCTCCATGAACCCCGCAATATGGGTATACATCTTTGCAGGGAACTTGGACATTCTTGTGAAGAGAACTTTGTCCTTAGTAGGGTTCAAGACACACGTGATTAAAGCTGGGTCTAATCTTGGGAAAGAAGCATTGGAGACGGGGGAATCCTTCACTGGACATGGCTTAGTGTTTGAACATTTCAACTCAGACCCTGCATTTATTGGGATCGTCTGTGAGCCACAACCTTTACAGTATTTGGTCGTTGAGAGCCATTCCAGGTAGATCTTACCGTGGGAGAAGATAGTGGACTCTTTGTAATCTAACACTTTATTGACATCTTCTCTTGTGATCAAAGGTTTCAAGTCCTCATACTTGGATAGTCTTTGAGCTAAGGATGGATGCTTGGAGATCTCGATGGCGTAGTATGGCACACCGGAGTACTGGTTATACTTGAACGGGGTGAACTTGGACGTGTCAAGACCAAGAAAGTGGATTAGTGGAGACTGATTCATCTGTGTTGTTCTCAACTCGTTGTTCTTGATCCAGTCATCAATAAGATATCTGTTTTCCAAACCAATAGTGTTATAGTTCAACGTGAAGAGTTTCCCCTGCTCAATATTGGCTATTGGGGACAAATTATCAAAAAAGACGAACTTGGAATATGGAGAAGTGATAGAATTGGCAATGAATTGAGAATCAGATCTAAGAAATGAATGTCTGTTTAAAGTGTTCACTCCAAAGTAAATCTCACTAAGGGCGCTTTTATGCGTATGTTTGAGTCTTCTGAAGATTAAAGAGGCCATGGCTTCGATTCACTTGATGTCTTCAGCGAAGGATATTGTGTGGTTGTAGCCTGAAGACAGCTCTTGGTCTGTTGTGGTGCCTTGTGATCGTTTTGTTGAAGAGATTTGAATTTTGTATGACTTTGAAAAGTTGGGGTACAGCCGTGCGAAGTAGCTGCTACACTAATATTTCCTATTCGGGTGTTTATCTCGAGTTTCTAAATTAGGCAACCTATAGCTCGGCGGCAAAAGGAATTACCAGAGATGCTGTTTGATCAAAAGAAAGAAGAGACAATCAGATTTGAAATGTTTAACTGATTAGGATCCCAAAGTCAATCGGGTTCAATATACTACTAAGAATTGGATTCTTAACTGCTTGAAATACTGCCAATCATCTCGATCTCATCCGAAGAAACACTAGGGTGGAAAAAGCTTCAATTGTATTCGCCTTCGCCACCGATCATCAACTCTATCTCAATCCGCTTATAAATACAAGTAGGCGATTCTCCAGAAAGTTCTGCTACTAGTACCCAACATTTGTCATCTGAAATACTTCACGATTACTCAAGTGATATAAAAACTGTTCTATTCCTGATTTAACGGTATCAATTCTTTTGCATTCCTTCAATTATCAACCTACCAACCAAATTTATTAAATATCAAACATGTCTAAAACAGAGTTAATGGAAATCGGTGAACATTGTTCCTTTTGTGGCCAAATCGACTTCTTACCTTTCAAATGTTCCTGTAAACAAACATTCTGTCTTCTTCATAAGAACCCTGAATCACATCAATGTCCCACTCTGAAACAACAACCCTCATCTGCATCAAAATCTAGAGATGGTACTACGTCTAACTCATTTAAAGATTTGCCCTCCTCTCAATCGTTATTCCCTGATAGATCCAAGCCAATAGAGATCAAGTTCAAAACCACAGAGACACATCCTGTAACGATACAAGATTCTTCGTCTTCCAAAAAATCATCATCTGCTTTGGAGAAACTTAAAAGATTATTTGTATCAACTAATTCACAGGGCAAATCGAAACCCAAACAAACTTTAAACAACTCTACAAAGAAACTGATAGCTGTTTCCAAATTGAAATCATCCGCAAAGGGTGATCCTAAGGTCCCAGTCACTGAAAGGATATACATCACTGTTCAGATCTTGAAAGACGACGATAAAGGCTCAAACTCAGAAGCTTCCGTTATGAAACATCCATTATTTGTCTCAAGAGCCTGGCCCGTTGGAAGAGCTTTAGACTCCATTGCAGATATTCTGAAAGTTAAGAATGTGAATAATAGAACCACGGACGCCAATGAGAAGTTGTTCTTGTTCAAATTGAAAGGGTTTAAAGCTACCACTGGTGAGCCTGATTTGGTCAAGATAGAGACGGGGGAAAGGGTTATTAAGGCTCTAGGTGATGGAGATGAGGTCTATCTAGTGAGAGGTACTGATGTATAGACTTGATATAATTAATTTATGGGCTTCAACTCGCTGTCTGGTTGTAGAGTACGTATTTTAAAACTTGACATATCATATGCTTTAACTAAATCTAATTTACACGACTTAAACTAATACAACGAACTCCCTTAGAACTTCTTTCTAGCCTTCATCTTTGGCTTCCCAACCTTGTTACCCTTAGCAGGGACAAACTTAGTTCTGTTTAGATGTTTTGATTTCAAATCCTCCTTCTTGTCATCGCCTTCATCGTCATCAAAGGCTTCATCGTCAAACTTCTTAGCACCTCTCTTGAACTTGAACTTGTTTCTTTGACCTTTAACAGGACCAGATCTAACGGCGTCCACATAGGCATTGATACCAGAGGTGATGGCCTTCAATGGATCTTCATCATCTTGGTTGCTATTATTGCCGCCTTCAGAGAAATGCAACTTACCATCCTTGACGAATTCAGAAACGTCAATCTTACGGCCTTTCTTGGATAACGGCTTGGATGACTGGATGTGGGATAAGGCTTGAGAGTCCAACAAATCTAATGGAGTGTCCTTGGATTCAACAATGTATTGGTTGGACTTCTTCTTGTTGTTACCCTTAGCGGCTGGAGCTTCGTCTTCAGAGTCAGAGTCTTCATCAGAGGAGTAGACAACGTCATGGTAGGAGTTGGACTTTGGATGTCTGGAAGCAGCAGCAGCAGCAGCAGAAGTCTGTTGGTCTTCTTGTTCTTCTTCTTCAGCTTGTTTACGCTTAGCTCTAGCCTTGGACTTTCTGATATTCGTGAGTAACTTCTTGTCTTCTTCTGGGAAGTACTCTTCGATGGTTTCAAAGCCGAATCTTCTGATTAGTCTTTCAATGATGTGCTTGACCTTGGACTTGAAATGACCAGTGTGTTCATGGGACCATCTCAACAAGTTGGCTAGCAGTTCACGCAAGCTTGGCTTGACGATTTCTTCAGGGAGAGAAATAGCAGCGATCTTCACGAACCCAATGGTGGATCTAACGATTTCTCTAGAGTTGGAAGTCAAGAACAATTCCACGGTGGATGTGATTTCAACCAACAAGTCGGTATCGACAACATCTTTGAACTCGAACACCAAACATGAGATGGCGGTGATGGTGGCTGAGATCATATGTTGAGCACCACCAGCCAAACCAGCCGAGATCATGGTGAAGTATTCAGTCAAGGAAGCCTGGGAATCTGGAGTCTCAGGGTCAAAGCCTGGGATCAAGCTGTTGTGAATGACACCGCCTTGTTGCATCAACTTACCCATCTTGATCAAAGTGGCGTATGATAGCTCTCTTGATTTCTCATTGACGTCCTTTGTGGCGAGGATCATCTCTGAAAGAACAGAAGGGATGAAATGCAGTTGGTCTTGAGGCAAGATCTCCAAGACGGAGTTGATGGCTGACAACCTTGAAGTCTTGGCAGATGTGTGGACGGATTCTGAAGATTCCAAAAGAACAGTCTGGATCTCCTTGATGAATTGGAAAAGAGCAGACTTACCGGAAGAAGATTCAGTCAACTTGGACAAGATACGGTAGGATCTCTTCTGCAATAATGGATCGTCGGACTTCACAGTCTGGTTGAAAATGGTGAAGAGGGCAACGTAGGAGGTCTCTGGCACGTACTTGGCCATGGCAACGACCAAGTCCATCATGGTGACACTGAGCTTTTGGCCCTGGGCAGCTTTGCCCTTGCCGCCAGCTGAAGCAGCGGTCTTGGCTTCTTCGTCAAAGGCGTTCTTCAAAAGAACAGACACCTTGTTGAAAGTGTTCTGCAAATCTTCAGGCTTGGAGATGGATAAGTAGGCATCGATGGTTTCCAACACGAAGTTTCTTGATTCTGGGACGGTTTGGGAGAAGACGTTGAACAAGACGGCCAACAAGTTGGAAGCCTTGGAGGACAGATACTCAACGTTGGTTTGGGCTTCTTGGATTGGGAAAGTCTGAGAGAGCAACTTGTCCTCAGAAAGAGCACCAGAGGCATAAGTGACGTTGGACTCAACCAATAATCTCAAAGCATGGCACACGTTGACTCTCAAGTCGACACGGGAATAGAGCAAAGAAGCCAAGTTTTGAGCGAATTCATCGGTGAAAGACTTGGTCAAATCGGAAGGCAAGTCACAGAAATGTGGCAAAAGCGACCACATTTGGTCCCCGATGGTTTCAAAGATCTTGAAATGCACTGATTCCTTGTCTAAGGTCTCCAACTTGGCAGTGAACTGTTCGATCAACGGGATGAACTCCTCGACGAAGAACCCCAATCTGGCGAAACGCACATTGTCTCTTAACAAAGGCAACAACCAAGCTCTGCCGACTTTCTTGGAGTCCAACAAGTTCAAAGGCAAGGCACTGAGCACGGTCTCTGGACCCAACTCGGTGATGGCGGCACCAATGACGGCTTCGGCTTCAGCTTTGAATTCGAAGTCTTCGTTTGTTCTCCAAGAACCGATGATTTCCAAAGGTTGGATGAAATCTGGGTTGGCTCTTGCTCTCAATTTGGTGAACACCGTGGCGAAGACTTCAAGGATCTCCTTGGCGGCATGACCGTACTTAACAGAGAGCAATTCAGTGAAAACTTCGGAGATCTCGGTGATGGTTTCGTCCATCTGTTCGTACATTTCCGGAGTGACGCCATTGTCTCTCGTTGGGAGCAACAACATGTCGTCAGCGATGGCTTCTGTTAGGATGGAGATGAAACATTGCGAGACACTGACATAGATGTCGGCGATCTCGGAGGCAAAGAAAGTGGAAAGAATCTTGAAAACTTCTGGCAACTTCTTCAAAGCAGCCACAGGTTCAACCTTGGCGTAGGAAGTGACACCTTTGGCCACAACGGCGATCCAAGCAGCAGCCAAGTGGGAATCGTTGACGGATGGCTTCAAGTCAAAGATGATGTTCAACACCTTGACGAACTTATCGTTGTCGATCTCATCGGTCATCGAATTGAATAAACCTTCAAACCCGCCAAACGCAGCAGAAACCAAATATTGATCGTTGGTCTTTGACACCTCCAACAACAAATCACACAGCGGTTCGATTTTAGCTGTTGGCCAGGTGTTAGCCGAAGTGACGGCGCTGACCAGTTGCAGAGCGTGGATCAACTGAGCAGAGATCTCCTTGTTGTTTTTCTGGTTGGTCTTTGTGGATAATAACTTAACGATGGTCTTAATGGCGAAATCAGAGGCAGTACCACTGACAACGTGCTCGGCAGCTGGCCCCGCTGGTGGGTTGGCGAGGATCTTGTTGACGGCTTCTTGGGCTCTCTTACGGACTTTAGGTCTTGGATCAAGACAGAATTCTAAAAGACCGCCAAACCCTCTTCTTGGTGTGATGTTCAACGAGGTGTTGTTCCATGATTGGATGTCCTGGGCAATCAGCAAAGTCTCCAAAGACCCGATGGCGGATCTGATGATCGGAGCTTCGGCTTGAGAGTTGGTGATGATGGAAGCCAACTTGGAGAGAATCTCTGGGAATTTGGATCTTAATAGAGATTTAGCGATAACAGGAAGAATCAAATCCAAGAAATAAGCACAAGTGGTAGCCAAGCTGACTTCGACAATCTCGTCAGTCTCCACATTGATGGCTTGGTCCAAAAGAGAAAGAAACGACACGAGGTATGCGACTGGGGAAATGGATCCGGATTGAGTGATTTGATCTTGAATGTTCTCTTCAACAGCAGATAAGATAATAGCTAAATGTTTTTGATTATCCAATTTAGAGGTGATTTGGTTTCTGATCTTACCAAGTTTCATCTCGAACTCCATCAGGTCGAGATCCCTGTCTTGGACTGTTGATTCAGACATGGCGATTTCTGTTTTATTGAAGGGGAAGACTTGATTATATTACTTAGAGATTTAGACTTTTATGTTATATGCAATACTTATCATCTGTTTAAATTTTTTTTTGCTTCCTACGCACCTTTCCGAGATGAGCTTGAGATACGGGGGTAACAGTTCGAGTCACATGATCTGCGATGGAGACTTCCGGCCTCGGCGGTAAAACCAACTGAAAAAAAAAACCAAGATCAAATTAAAAGGGTAAGTAACATGATAAATCTGTGGAACAAAACCCCAGAATAAAAAGTTCCTCTTGGTAATCCATTTACATTCCCACACCCACCCACTCACTCACACAATGACCAAAGGTTTAGTCAGACTTCGTCTCTCCCGTTTCGGTAGAACCAATCAACCAATTTATAACATTGTGGTAACTAAGGCCCGTATAGGTCGTGATCAAAAACCAATTGAAGTTATTGGTACTTATAACCCTATTGCTCCACCGGCAAAGCCATGGGAGGATAAGAGTTTGAAGCCTGCTAAGCATATCGAGCTGGATTTCGAAAGAGCCAAGTATTGGTTGTCTGTTGGTGCTCAACCTTCAGACACTGTTACTAGATTATTGAAGAAGGCTGAGATTTGGTTCTGAGAAGAAGATCAGAAGATGAGAAAGACTGATGAAGTTTACGAACAAAAAAACAAGAAAGAAAGAAAAGTATAAAGAGATATCTCATTGATTGCTCTCAGAAGAAGAGGGTTAAGCGCCCATCCAGCCAGTGAGAGAAGAGACACTTCACTGTGAGTCTGTGCCCTGGTTGGGATTTATGTACATAGAATTTATTATACTTCTTTATAGGGAATGAGTATAGTTTTATCCATGGGTTACAATATTTTTGAAATGGTTACAGGTAGTAGGTTTTAATAGTAGTAGGTGGCTAGATGAGTGTAATTTGGCTAATGATCGTTATCTATACACAAAGTACATACATCGAGATTCGAATTCCGAGACGCGGAAAGATATCAAAAGATCAAAGAAACTTTGAATATTATTCTGAGTCTTTTCATTGCCACAACATAGTGTCACTATTCACTGTCCCACGAGCTCACCACCAACCCTCTGAACTAATGGCTAAACCAGTTGTTAAGGCCTCTGTGTCGAAAGCAGTGAACAATGTTGCAGCTTCCCCAGCCAATAATGAGGCTGCTGCTGCTGCTGCTGCTGCTGCTCCACAACAAGAACAACAGCAAGGCCGTTTTGGTCGGATGATTTCCTCGCTAAGATACTACGCTCTCATCTTCCTAGCGTTCAACTTCATCTCCTCGGCGTTCAAGACGTCCCAGCAAGACAGCCAATCTCTGTCACAGGAATCGACAGTCCCATCCAAAGCTGCTTCCAGTCCAATTGTCATAACTCCAAACTTAACCGCCTCAACGTTCGAAATCATCCAAGAACCAACGGTGAAATTCACAGAACATCTCAACGCTGAGAACAACACCGTGGCTCAGCTCAAGGCTCTGGAGCAGGCTATCTATGAGAACTCTCTCGCTGAGCCAGTGTACTTATCGCCGATGTTCGATCTCTCCAGCACTGCGTTCAGTTTGAAATTGTACATTAACGATCAAACAGATGTGTTGAACTTGGTCGATTCAGAACCACCGTTTGTCAGTCTGGACAACGTCACTATCGACTCGGTGAATAATCGGTATTTCTCTGATCTGAAAGTCCCGCTTAATGAAAACTTGAGAAACAATGGGACGCTGTACTTGCATTGTTACATTGGTAAGACTGGCGGCTCTTCCTCTGCTGAGCAAATTTGGGGGTATAAACGTTTCCAATTGAACACGTACCTTCCTAAGAAGAAAGAGGCCAAGCTGCATAATTTGATTGCCGGTAAAGAAGAAGAAGGAGAAGGAGATCAAGAACCTGTCCCAACAGAAGAAACACAGGAAATCAGACCAATCGTCTCCTACTGGCACCCAAACATCACCATCGCTCTGACAAACCCACCAGAAGGTCTCACCTCCAAGAAATCCATCCCTGATCCAATCTATCAAGCTGTGATTCTGGACCCTTTGAACAGAAGGGACAATTTAACGGGCCAAGTTTGTCAGTATTATCCGTTAATGTATCAGAATAAATTCTGGCAGTTGAAACAGCATATGAATATCATCAATTCCACTTTGGATTCCTTACAGTTGAACCTAAACGTTGAATTCTCTCCCTTCTGGAAAACTCAGATGTTACTGTTATTCCAAGACAGCATGACTCAGCAACAAGATCAGTCAAACTCGCCTTTCGGTGCTTCTCTTTCCGATGGTTCTGAATTCGACTCGTTCAAGAAAATCCTCATCGAGACAAATCCATACCTCTTGGCAATAACCGTAACCGTGTCCATCCTCCATTCCTTACTAGAATTCCTCGCTTTCAAAAACGACATCTCGCATTGGAGAAAGAAGAAAGACAACGTCGGTGTCTCTGTCCGCTCCATCGTGGCTAATGTCGTGCAGCAGCTCATCACACTGCTGTACCTCGTTGACAACTCCGAGGGAACCTCGCTGATGATCTTGGGCTCTCAAGGTGTCGGGATCCTAGTCGAGGCGTGGAAAATCACAACGATAGTGAACGTGGAGGTGAAATGGGACTCTGCGATTCCTACGCTGGTCATCACGGATAAATACGAACTGTCAGAGACCGAACAGAAGACTCAGGAGTACGACTCTATAGCCTTCAAGTACCTCTACTGGGTCTCTGTGCCTCTGTTATTGGCGTACGCCGTTTATTCCGTGGTTTACAAAGAACACAAGTCCTGGTACTCGTTCATCATCACGACGCTTGTTGGGTTTGTTTACACGTATGGGTTTCTCACTTTGGTTCCTTCCGTTTACATCAACTATCGATTGAAATCCGTGGCTCATGTTCCTAAGAAGGCCATGGCTTATAAAGTGGTCAACACTTTCATCGACGATCTGTTCGCTTTCGTTATTAAGATGCCGTGGTTGCATCGTTTGGCTACGTTGAGAGATGACGTTATCTTTTTCATTTATTTGTATCAATGTTGGATCTATAGAGTTGATTATGAAAGAGTGAACGAGTTTGGCCAGGTTGGTGATGAGACCGAAGAGAAAGTCTTGGAAAAGAAGGAGAAGTGAGTGGGGCATAATTAGATGTTATATAAAGTCGTTTTTGTGGCAAGTTGCAACTTAAGACTTTAGTTTGATGCGCCAAGTGCCAGCTGCATGCGTGTGCATACGCCTGCATGTCTGATGCTCCGATCGGTTGTTCTTTCAATAAGTCGCTAGCCTGGTACTCGGTAACCTCTTAGATGGCATATCTATTAGATATCTGTCCAATTAAGAACACCTCTGGGACGTCTTGGTTCTTCATTTTGAAGAGAATGGAGAAGTACACACAGTTGTTTAGGGAACAGAAAGGTGGATGTGCTTTCCATGCTTTATTTCTTTCTTCCGGTGTAAAAAAGGAAAAAAATATTGTACCGTAATTCTTCTACAGTCATACAATTAAGAAGTGAAACCTCTCTTAAAACTTTACGCAGATGATTCGTACTCCCAAGTTCATAAAAATGAAAGATCATCATCTGAGCCATTTGCAAGAAGAATAATGAGACAAATTACTGGAGAAATACAACGAGTGTCTATTAGGGAGTTCTAGTTCTGCCGGGATACAGCTAGTCCTTCTATCATGCATACAAATGCACAAAGACACAAAGAGGGACGCAAGGACATGCAAAAAAACATTGCCCCCTACCAGGATTGAACTAGTGACCTTCGCATTACAAGTGCGACGCTCTACCACTAAGCTAAACGGGCAAAGAAGAAATCAAACGTGCCCCCTACCAGGATTGAACTAGTGACCTTCGCATTACAAGTGCGACGCTCTACCACTAAGCTAAACGGGCGTTTGTTCTTGCATTGGCGTGCATACTTGAGACCCGACTTTGAGATTGCAGTCTCCCGTGTTTTGTGTCCCGTAACGAATTTTACGTCAATTCAATTGTATTTTGGTGAATTTAAAATTATAAAGATAAGCAAATAGTAGTTGTATGTTTATCAAGCTAATATCAATTGATCAACCCCTCACCATGCCTGATCTACAATCACACACCTGCCAACGATGCAAGTTGCCACTAACTATAGATGTCTCATTACAAGATCTCAGCCGATCGCAGACAAATATGTTGGTCAACAACAGTAACCATCAAGGATCAAGTGGCGTTAAGCGATCAGTTGGTTCCAAAGAGAGTCAGTTGATACCCAAAGACAGGTTAGAACTTCTCAGGAAGATCCAATCGCAGCAAGGTTACAGGGATTCCACTCAGAGGAACATCGTCACTGATTCCTTTGTCATTCTTCCGCAATTTGATGATGGTCGTCTCACTTCAATGGCTAACGGTCAACAACAGCAGCTAAAGAAGTCCAATGGTCACAGTAACAATGACATAGAGGTGGACTCCAAGGGTGTGCTATCAAACAGGATTTCCGTTCTGTCCAGGATCTTCCAGGTGGCTTCTTCGAAATCAAGCATAGACTATCCCATTTGTAAGGATTGTTCAGAGGTGTTACTAAACACTTTGAAGGCAAGATATGATACGATTTCCAAAGAAAGAGACGTGTATTTGCAATTCCTTGAAAAGCTTAAGAACAAATCGGTCAACTCGCTACCGATGAAGTCTGAAGATGCCGTGGCGGAGATCGAAAGCCTAAGGAAGGAGGAAGAGATGCTATTAGCTGAGCTTAAACAGTTGGAAGATAAAAAGCAGGCCCTTGATTTGAAGCTCCAGACCAACGAGCAGAAACTTGAAGCCCTCAAAGCGCAGAAACAGAAGCAAGCAATCCAGTCCAACCTGCAATCCCTTGAAATCGACTCCGCTTTAAACCAGAAAGACCGCCTTCAAACAACGTACCAGAACAACATGAAGCTGCTAGAGAAACTCCGCAAGATCAACATATACAACGAGACGTTCCAAATATCACATAACGGGCCGTTCGGAACCATAAACAGTCTCCGGTTGGGCTCCTTACCAGAGATGAAAGTGCCCTGGCAAGAAATCAACGCCGCGATAGGTGACGTTGTGCTGTTACTCTCCACGATCTCATCAAGGTTGAATTTCAAACTGAAAGGGTTCAAATTGAGACCGATGGGGAACTTCTCGAAAATTGAGAAGTACGAAGACTTGCAAACGGTTCCTTCCAGTGCGAATGTCAAGGCTAAACATGTGATCTTGGAGTGTTATTCATCCGGTGAATATCAAATCGAAAGATTGTTCAACCATTCCAAATTCGACGACGCCATGCTTGCTATCCTTGCCATATTATCGCAGATCATCACACGGTTAAGGCAACTGGACCAATCCGCTGATGTTCCTTATGAAATTAACCTGGAAGAGGGGAAAATCGGAGGTTTGAAATTGGTTTTGAACAGTAAAGTCGCTGATGATGAATGGACAGGTGCTTGTAAGCTTCTATTGACGAATCTGAAATGGGTCTTGGCTTACTCTAGTGTCAATTTGCAAGCTGCTGGTAGATAGCTGTAGACATAACACACTATATAGTATACCGCTCCTAATCAATATGATGAAATAAATATTATAGGATGACGCAGTTAATTAATAGCTGGTCGACCTACTCGAATGATATCAGCTGCTCGCTACAATATGGCTAATATTATATATATTTATAAGATTAATAATATTAATAATAATATTATCGATCTTGATATATATATAATTATTTATAAATAATATTATTCATATATAATTAATTATATTATATATATATTGATTAATATATATATGATCAATTATATATTACGATATAAAATTAATATAAGTTCTATAATATATATGGAACGCTAATTATTTTATAATACAATATGTAATTATATGATTTAGCTTTAGGGAGTATACTTCCGAAAAATTCATGAGGATTATAAATATAACGTCATCCGGATAATATATTAACTATATTCTGTACACTATACATATAATATAGGGCCTAGCAGCTAATATTAATGGACTGATGGACTAGCCAGTCCTCTCCAAAGTCTTTTCATAAAGTTTCCCCAAGGCAGCCTCACACCCCACGATCTGACCTCGTTCAAACAGATAGACCAAAGCCAATCTACTTCTCTCCGCGATGCCATTGACACGAACACATTCCGTTCCATTGAAATCCCCGGAATCTATCACTTTACTAAAGATATCGTCGATGTTTGAAATCACCGTTATCAACTCCACGGCATTAGCGAAGGTCAGCGGGTATTTCTCTGAATAATCTAGCAGGTCATTGGCTATTGTTATCAGATAATTAGTCTGTCCGAAATTCTGTGAAGTTTTCAAAGAGACGGCAATGATATCGATCAATTGTGCTAAATCTATCAACAGCTCATCCAAGTTTTTGTACGAATGTTCACTGTTCAAGCCGTGGGATTGGATGAATCGTCTCTGAATGGACTGCAGCCTCTCAGTTACATAAGTGTGGAAGCGGGTCTGTTGCGTTGGTGTCAGGACACGGGATTTATCAGAAATGGGGATTCTCTCTGATCTAACGAGGTAGCCTTCTTCTGTGAGTTTGTTCTTCGAATCAGCTTGCTGCTCATCATCTTCGATCCCAGGTATCATACTCTGCTGGTTCTGTACCATATCGACAGAGCAAGCAGCATCCATGGTCGCTGGGCCTGGAGTGTTTTCCAAATCTGGGTTCAAATCAAGGAAATCTAACTCTTCCTTATCGTAGTAATTCACAGGCGGCAAGTTTGGCATTTGGGAGTCGCCTGAAGGATGTGGGGGAGATCCAGGAATTTGGTCGTATGACATCTTG